>JANFAE010000237.1:0-162875 GCA_024613145.1 Pisolithus marmoratus | reverse complement strand
CATAGAGCAATGCACAAATACAACATCTGGCTTAATATGCCAATAAATTTGGGGCAGTATGACAACCTCTTACAGTGTCACATGAGCAGTGCTGACACATGAAATAATGCACTGAGAACAGCTGTACTGCTAACTGAATGTTAGAAACCAACTACATAGCATCAGTAGAGCCCACCATAGCCTGTTTCAGCCCATTATGGCAGAGATGAGAATGGGATGATCCATCATAGCCTCTTAGGCTGTTTATGGGACATCCCATGTGCCTGCAAAGAAGGGAGTGGGATGGCCCATCATAGCCTCTTAGGCTGTTGTGGGACATCCCATGTGCCTCAGAGGTGGGAATGGATGGCCCACCATAGCCTCTTAGGCTGCCATGGGACATCCCATGTTGGCCTCAGAGGAGGGGGTGGGATGGCCCATCATAGCCTCTTAGGCTGTGGTGGGACGTCCCATGTGCCTTCAGAGGTGGGAGTGGGATGGCCCATCATAGCCTCTTAGGCTGGTTGGGGACATCCCATGTGCCTTCAGAGGTGGGCGTGGGAGGCCCTCATAGCCTCTTAGGCTGTTGTGGGACATGCCATGGGCCTTCAGAGGTGGGAATGGGATGGCCCACCATAGCCTCTTAGGCTGTCATGGGACAATCCCATGTGCTTCAGAGGTCGGAATGGGATGACCCATCATAGCCTCTTTAGGCTGTCATGGGACATCCCCATGGGGCTTCAGAGGAGGGGGTGGTATGGCCCATCTCATAGCCTCTTAGGCTGTCATGGGACCATCCCATGGGGGCTTCAGAGGAGGGAGTGGGATGCCCCATCATAGCTCCTTAGGCTGTCATGGGACATCCCATGTGCCTTCAGCAGTGGGTGGGAGTGGGATGGCCCCATAATAGCCTCTTAGGCTGCCATGGGGACATCCCATGTGCCTTCAGAGGAGGGGGGGGATGGCCCATCATAGCCTCTTAGGCTATTATGGGACATCCCATGTGCCTTCAGAGGTGTGGGAATGGATGGCCCATCATAGGCCTCTTAGGCTGTCATGGGACATCCCATGGGGCTTCAGAGGAGGGGGTGGATGCCCATCATAGCCTCTTAGGCTATTATGGGACATCCCATGTGCCTTCAGAGGTGGGAGTGGGATGGCCCATCATAGCCTCTTAGGCTGTTGTGGGACATCCCATGTGGCTTCAGAGGAAGGGGTGGGATGGCCCATCACAGCCTCTTAGGCTGTTGTGGGCCATCCCATGTGGCTTCAGAGGTGGGAATGGGATGGCCCACCATAGCCACTTAGGCTGTCATGAGACATCCCATGTGCCTTCAGAGGAGGGGGTGGGATGTCCCATCATAGCCTTGTAGGCTGTTGTGGGACATCCCATGTGCCTTCAGAGGTGGGAGTGGGATGGCCCATCATAGCCTTGTAGGCTGTTGTGGGACATCCCATTGGGAATGGGATGGCCCACCATAGCAGCCTCCTAGGCTATTGTGGGACATCCCATGTGCCTTCAGAGGTGGGAATGGGATGACCCATCATAGCCTCTTAGGCTGTCATGGGACATCCCATGGGGCTTCAGAGGAGGGAGTGGGATGGCCCATCATAGCCTTGTAGCCTGTGTGGGACATCCCATGTGCCTTCAGAGGAGGGGGTGGGATGGCCCATCACAAGCTCTTAGGCTGTTGTGGGATATCCCATGTGCCTTCAGAGGTGGCAATGGGATGGCCCACCATAGCCTCCTAGGCTATTGTGGGACATCCCATGTGCCTTCAGAGGTGGGAATGGGATGACCCATCATAGCCTCTTAGGCTGTCATGGGACATCCCATGGGGCTTCAGAGGAGGGAGTGGGATGGCCCATCATAGCCTCTTAGGCTGTCATGGGACATCCCATGTGCCTTCAGAGGTGGGAGTGGGATGGCCCATCATAGCCTCTTAGGCTATTATGGGACATCCCATGTGCCTTCAGAGGAGGGGGTGGGATTGCCCATCATAGCCTCTTAGGCTGTCATGGGACATCCCATGTGCCTCCAGAGGAGGGAGTGGGATGGCCCATCATAGCCTCTTAGGCTGTTATGGGACATCCCATGTGCCTGCAATGGAGGGAGTGGGATGTCCCATCATAGCCTCTTAGGCTGTTATGGGACATCCCATGTGCCTGCAATGGAGGGAGTGGGATCTCCCATCATAGCCTCTTAGGCTGTTGTGGGACATCCCATGTGCCTTCAGAGGGGGGGAATGGGATTGCCCATCATAGCCTCTTAGGCTATTATGGGACATCCCATGTGCCTTCCAAGGTGGGAGTGGGATGTCCCATCATAGCCTCTTAGGCTGTGGTGGGACATCCCACTTGCTTCCATCCATAAGCTTGGATGTCCTATGTATCATAGTCCCTTCTGTTGTTATGGGACATGACTCTGACTTACCTTCAGAGGTGCAAGTCAATATCTCACCAAGGTCATGCCAGGAGGCTGATGGTTGACTCTGAAGGATATACACAATTTCTTCTGTCCCATACCCTTCTGGAAGGCTGTTGATTATTTAAAGTGTAGAGTGGCCAATAATAGCTGTCATTATATATGATCCAATTTTGTGACTTTTTGACCTTTATTGCACAGGCCAGCACTGCTGGCAATAAAAATACATTCAAGAAATCGAGGCAAGACATGCTCTTTTATGACATGTTCTGACACAAAACATCCAAATTTAATGTTTCCTCTCTCCATCTTCTCTACCCCCAAACATGCACAGGTTCATATCCCAAGGATTGAGTTTTCTCTCAGAAAGTCATACAACATTTCTTATGATCTGGTGAGTGATTTGTATGGAATTTGGCATTGGTAGGTCTGGTTTTACAATCCTCTCCTATTACATTTTTCAAACCTCAAATGCCAACCATTATTGATGATATGGCCCCAATGTTATGATGGAATTGGAGAAGAGAAGACATTACAATCATACTATAATATGTCATTTACTAGTGTCTCTTCCTTGGGCTTCAACTGAAACAAGATATGGTGCATGATAAATGTCTTGTCTTCAGATGCTATCAATGCCAGCTGTTGCAACAGTATTTGGGGGAGGGACCCCAAACACCAGGGGCAGCCATGGGATGTCCCAAACTATTTTATATAAATGCAAATCCCAGAGAAGGGCACATGGGAAATCCCATCATGGATAGTCCATCCCAGGCCCTAGAAATGTGCTTTCCCCTGGGCCACTAGTGGATGTCCCTGGGATGACCTTGGTCTGAGTGGCATTTAGCTTCAATGATTTGGAGAAACTATTCAGCCTAAATGCTTACAAAAAGTGGTTACCTGAAGTGCATAAATAGGCTTTCAGGGATTGTAGCAGCTATGTGCTGCTGTGCATTGGCATCCTTCATGGTCCAGTCCTTTACTGCAACTTTATATGCTTTGACTTCCCATACTTCATCTGCCATTGTAGGTGACCAGCTGTCTCCTCATCCCATTAGACTCTTTGGATCCACTGGCTTTGTCTCAGTTCCATCCAGGTAGCTGAGTGGCCCTCAGGTGGTGACACATAGTAGGAGTAAGTCCTTGTAGTTAACCCAATTTTCACCATCTGCTGTGAGTTTAGGTAGATGGTTTAATATCTTGTCTTCAGAGCTGGACATGGTTGGTGAATGCATGGAGTTATTCTTGGCACTTGGTTTAGCTAATGAGCAGGGCTCATAACCTGTAACAATAAGTACTCAGTTCTTTGGTAGAAGCAACTAGTATTACCTGTAACAATAAGTACTAATGTAGGGTTAGTACTATGGACAGGTGTGTATGTAGAGTAATGAAGCTCACCTCAGTTCTTCAGTAGAAGCAACTGAGGTGCAAGGAAATGTGGTGACAAGGAAAATAGTAACCTGATTATGTAAGCAAACATATTGTGCCAAACTAAGTATATACTACAACATCAGTAGCACCTCAAGGATGGCAAGGGTTTCTCTCTTGAACATCTGTGTTGGGCATCCATGAGCTTCTTCAACATGAATCCTGCCAGACAACATCCATGCCAGGTCAGGCCTTGGCCATACAGTGCCCCTATTGCATATAGTGACATGTTGCAAATGAGCCAGATGGGCTCATTTGAGTTTGGGTCTATTGGCCATAGGATCAGATATTTATGGGCAAGGTCCTTGATCACCTGGAAGTGTCTATCATGAATTTCACACCAGAGGAAGGGATGGCCATTCCTCTGGATTCCTGTTAAGGGCATTGTGTATGCAGATACATCTGGCATGAATTGTGCCAGGTACTCAACCAGGCCCACAAACCATTGTATCTCATTCAGGTTCCTGGGCTTCCTCCAATTGCAGATGTGGGCCATCTTGTCCTCATCTGCATGAACTCCTCTGTCATCAATTATGTGGCCAAGGCAGTCTAGTCTCTCAGCAAATAGGTTGACCTTATCCCTTTCAAGATAGAAATTGGCCTTCACAACTGCATCAATCATGAGGGACACATGTTCCATGTGGTCCTCTATTGTGTCACTGTACACAAATGCATCATCCAAGTATGTGTGTACTATCCTAGCTATATATTCCTGCAACATCCCCATTATCAACCATTGGAAGGTGGCTATTGCAGTCTCCTTGCTGCATGATGTGACTCAGGAAGGTGCCAAAGACAGTCAAGAAAGCTGTCTTAGGGATGTCATTGGGATTGATCCTGACTTGTTCATATGCATTTGATGTAGGGAGAGAGTACTCCCTAGTAGGATATTGGGTGGTAAGAGAGTGGTTGAGGGTTTTGATTGATTTTTCTAAGGGGCTTGATCCCCATTTTGTACTTGGGTTGGGACTTAGGTGTGAGGTGAGAGGCTGATTAGTAAGCAAAGTTGGACTTGGACTCGAGTTTGTAGTAGTTAAACAACAATCACCACTATAGAGGCTGGAGAGCCCAGGCTGGTGCAACCAGTCCATGACAGCCTCTTCTGTTTTCTGCCCTTGAGAGTGAGGCCAGGACAGCTCTAGGGAAGTCCTAGAGTGGTGGGGTTGAGTTTTAGTTGGTTTTGCAGCTGAGTGTTTCTGTTCTTTTCTTTTCATTTTCTCTACTAGTTCTCTCTAGCAGGGTCCCTACTGGTCTAACTAGCCTTTAGAGCCCATTTCCCCATCCCTAATTTCTTAGTGATCTCTACATTGACAAGTCAATTTTTGAGTGATACTTTGCCCATGCAATTTCCATCCTGATCTGGTCTTGGTCAGGGAATGGGGTGACATCCATGACCATGTTGTCATTGTGCTTTCTGCAGTCATGACTGTCCTGAGTTTCCCATTCTTTTTTGGGATGCAGAGCATTGGGGCCACTTGCAACATGCTTGCTCTCTCCCCCATCCAGCTTTCATATATAGTTGGATCTTTTCTGCCAGCTGAGGTTTCAGTGAGTCTGGGCAGTGCAGCAAATGGTAGGTGTAATGCATACCCATGTCAATCAACTAGGGTATGTGGTGATTTACTTCCTGGAGTGGTGGCATCTTTGCAACCACTCCCTTCATGTGATCCTCATATTTTTTATACAGTTCTTCCCTCAGACAAGGAATATCCTCATCTGAGTATTTCCAGGGCTTCATATGTGCAAGCATAGCTTGCTGTACACTCTCAAGTGCTGACATAGAATCCTCAAGACTTTGGTGAGCCATGGTGGGGCCAGGATTGTTCCTCATTGGTATGGCCCCACCAGGTAGCCAGGCAATCTTCAGTGTCAAGGACAGTGTCTCCTTATGCTGTCCTTTCTCCCATGGTCAATTTTCCACAGAACCAGCTGTATCCAGTTCTGTGATTGTGGGGATGATGGTACCCCCAACATCTATAGTATTCATATCAAATTTTAATTGCATGCCATGCAATTGGAGGAAGGGGATCCCAAGGATGCAATTGTATTGATTGATGTTTGTGATGTTGAAGTAGGCATCACATGTGAAGGCTCCCAGATGCAGCTTCCAACACATCCCAGTTGTAGTGTCAACTGGGATGCCAGTGTGAACACAGGCAGCTTGGCAACTGTTGCAAATGCAGGGCTCACAAAATTGGTTGTGCTCCTGGTGTCTATCATGGTCAATGCCTTGCAGCCATTGACCTGTGCCTTTACTATCACACAAGCACATGCTTGTGGGGGGATTGCTGGTCTAGGGGTAATGGTGGTGTTGGCATACATCCTGTATCAGAATGCACAGTTGGTTTCTTCTCTCAGATGGAGGGCCATCAGACATCAAAGGTTGTCCAGGATCACTGGGACTTCTGGATCAATATATGAATGTGGGTCACCACCTATGCTCTCATGAGCTCCTGAGAGCCTGTCAGCCAGTATCCACAGCTCCCTTCAGAGGTGCTCACTCTCCTGCACTGATTGCTGCATCCATCATTTGTTCCAGATCACTGCTCCCCACTCCCCCATTCTATCTATGTCTGTCTGGGCCATCCAGAAAACCCTCAATGAGGATGTGACACTTGTTGAGGCATCACATTCCCTAGGATGGAGGGAATTGCACATCCTCATGACCTGATGACCTATGTATACTAGTCAGGGACACATGGACCTTGGCCATGTCTACCACTGGTCAATCATCCTCTATCATGTTGTCCAGTTGGGCAATGGTGAGGTCTACAGTGGGCTCTGTGTGGTTCAATTCTTCCAATACATATCCTGGACCATTCACCCATTGCCTCCTCTCTTGCATCCCAGCCTTTGTCATATGCTCTTCATCTCTGCTGCCTGGGAATGGCACATGTGGCTATCCATGATGGTACCTCTGCAAGCTCATCTCTTATGATATGAGCTCTGTATATTCTGCATGTCTGACAGTTGTCTACATGTGTCAGACCAAAACATTCTGAGTAGTGCCAAGTATGATCATTCATCCTAGGAGGCATCACCTCATTTTCCATTGCATTCACCATTCCCCATGGGTTGATTATTTCATCTTCTTCCTCATCAGATGATGCCTCATAGTCTGGCTCCATGTCCTTGACTGGGTTGCTTTCCATAGTCAACTCCTCAACATCCATCCAAGCATAGTGGACTTCTTCATCATCCTCAGCAGAGTCATGTGTCTCCATTGACCCAAGGTATGCAATGGGCTCTCCATCATCATCACTGTCATAGTATCCACCATAGATGTTGATGACCTTGTCATTGGCATCTACCTCCTCTTCCAATGATGCTTCCTTATCTTCTTCCTTATGGGAAGATGTTTCATTGTCCAGGGCCTCTGGAGATTCATCAGCATGCTTGTCCTCAATGACCTTGGTGGTGAATAGTCTGGCCTTGCCAGTCTTGCTGTCCTTTGATATAACATTCTTCTGATCACACTCATTTGCATAGTTCCCTTCCTTACAATGTGGTCTGCATCATGGGCAGGCCCTGTCACCTTATAGATCTTCAACCAGCACAATATCTCATTGACCCATTCATTGAAGGTGTCAATATCATCTTGACCTCTATAATTTTTTGGTTGTGCAATTTTGATGGTTTTTACTTCTGGACCCACAGGGGCCATGTGATGGCCTACTGCCTCATATATTCTCTGACAATACTTTTCTAGGAGAGATTCTGTATATCCACTCATACTGGGTGTTAATCCTCAGTGTGAGTGTACCCCTGTCAATTGTCTGTGGCTGTGGTGATTGTGTTCATCCTCATCATCTCTATGGTTTCAACAAGGAATCAGGATTTGTCTTCTCCTATGGTCATCACCATGATCATCTCAATTGTTTCTGCAGCAGTAATCATTGTCTGGGTCATTGTCTGGGTCATTGTCTGGGTCCTCATCAGGGTGTCCTGTGGCTGTTCCCCAGCCATAATCCTCTTCTTCCTTGTACCCTCATTCCATGTGGGGTGGAGTTTAACAATCTGGCCAATCATTCATCACTGGGAATCTGGCTGCCCTATTCATCAAAGTTTCCATTGATCCCACTCCATGTGAACTGCCTCTCCATGGAGTGTCTTCTTTCCTGTGTTCAGTTCTTTCATGCTCTTCTTCATAGCAGACTTCCTTCTTTACAGTGCAAGTGGGGCCTTGTCCTTCCTCACTGGCTTTATTGTGTGTGCTTTCAATGTTGGGCATATCCACTAGGTCATATAGTTTTCTGAACATATGCACCTGGTGACTGCATTTGTCCTGGTTGGTGAAGCTCTCCCATTGGGAGGTGCATTCATTCAAGATGTCTTTTAATTCTTGGATGAACTCAGGGAAGGTAGGCAGTTTTTTTCTGGTATCAGCTTTGTCTTTTCCCTTTCCCAATCCTTCTGCTCTTGTATTCTCTACAAGAGCAGTTTCAGTGGTGAGTTTGGTCAGGGCACTTGGCCCTTCATCTAGGATTATGACATGATTGGCCTTGTCAGGGGTTTCTTGCATGATTATCTTGGATGATTGTGCTTGTAGGAAGTCATCAATTCTTTCTGATGGTGGTGGATCATCACCATATAAATCCTCTCAATCTCTATCAGGCTCCAGGGGTTTTGTTGCACTGCCAGAATTTGTCTTCTGCAGCATGGAATTTTTGTTTGACTTGGGTGCCATAACACATTCAGGTGTGTAAAAAATTGTAAAGGTTAGATCCTTCTTGTCCACTTGTTCACTTATCACTCAAATATACACATGACTGGTGTTATATTGAGTGCAGAAGTAAGGTAGAAAAGAAGTTGTCTCTACTTGGAAGCACCCTCCTTCATACAGGCACTCATCACCATTATGTAATACCTGTACAGTACTGGAGTTCAACCATATTAATGAACTCCACATTAGCCCCTGTCCTAACAAGGGCTACACACAAAACAACTATTAAGCCAATAGTAACAGGTAAGGAGGGCTCACCCCTCCTTACAGCTGTCAGAAGCTGTACACCACTGTACAGTGAGTCAGGGGTTTGCTGATGTGGACAGTAGACAAGCAAGTGGAGTTGACAATCACTGGGTTGTCAGGAAAAATAACAGCACAATGGATGGCCTTCAACATCTGGTGAGATGTGTAGTACATTCACTATATTGGATTGGTGAACACACAGTTTGATAGCTCACTCATAAGCTGCAGATCAACATTAGCATCATTGTTGCATGTGCATGGTGCAAGCCAAGTTAGAAGCAATACCTCCCCTCCACATAATGCTGTTATGTGGTACTATGACCAGTAGCATGTGCTACCATTTCTATTAATTTATTTTGTACTTCATAAACTTTAGTAGCTTGTTAGGAATGCCTGGGACACCCTGTACATGTTTGAATGTCAAATTGGTCTCATGTACATGTGCCAGAAAGTATAAATCACACACTAAACCTACATAATGTATATACCCATGCCATATGGGTGCAATAAATTGGGAGTTTATTTATCTGAGGTCTTGTCATGGACATCCCTCAGACATGTCACAGAGATCACTGGACTAATGTCAAACACATATTGGAGTGGCATGGAACCAATGTGCTGGTGATGTCTGCCAGGGACCATATAGCCTATATTTTGTACAATGGACAATGGACAATTTGGCAGCATATATAGTCCACACATCAACCATATGTACAGTGTATATATGCTGTATATTCCATGTTGGTAGAAAAGCAATATACAGCATGCTCTATGTGGTAGACAGTTCCACACAAGACCACCCATTTGCATGATCATAAGAACATCATTGCATTGCGAGCTCAGTACAACAGGACAACAAAAAACACAGTACACGATGAAAAAAAAGGAGGGACAGTAAATCAAACAGCAGAGATCAATGGGTCAGGATAAAAAAGAGCTATGTGCCTAGAGAATGCATCCCAGATGTAAGAAAGAGTGGTAGAGCAGTCAGGCAGAGTAGCAGCACCACTACTGTCATGACAGTCATCACTCTCATTGCTGTCAGATGGCCCATCAAGGCAGACACTCTCTGCTTTGTCACCACTGAGCCACTCCTCTATGAAAGCTCCTTCCAATGGAATCCTCGGATCCCAAGCTGACCATCATCCACTGGGAAATGTCAGGTTGGTGCCAATAAACACAAGCCAGAAGGCATCCCTTCCCCACATCCACATCAGAAAGGACAAATTTTGCACTTCATTGATGGGCCAGCATTCAATCTCCTTAGATAGCACATCCCATTGTTGAGGGTTAGTACAGTCAAATGTACATTGGAGAGGAAGGAATGGGATATCAAAATCTTGGGTGCAAGCATCCATGTTGATATCATTACTGCCAGTACAATATTCAATACATAGAGTTGGGAAGCTAGTATGATATGTCAATTCATCACCTATTAGTTTCAGAGTAGAAACTCACTGGAATCATGGGATCAGATGGCTCAGACTGATACATGCTCCATGCTTTTGCATGAATAACTGGTGCCATAAATTTGTTGTACTCTTCAGCTACAGAGACCATAATTTTGATTGGTTTCTGCAATGAGTGGGTGAATACAGAGTAACATAAATAGATCACAAAACTTACAATTTGCTCACAGACAAGGTGTTGAGGCACAGGACCAGAAAAATAAATTGTCATAAGCAATGGCTGAAGAAAAGTGGAGTTGTCCCCAATGCATTCAACATCAGGATGAACAAATGTTTGAGTGGTAGATGAAGCCATCTTGCTCAAGAAAATGGAATCAAGCTTTGGACAGTCTGCACAATGCAAACATGAGTTTGAACTTGGTGAAAACAGTGCTCAACATGCCATGATGTGACACAAATGATCTGATGCATTGCAAGTGTCGAAGGCATCTCCTGGCTGCTATTACTGATCTTCCAGTTCGTGTCCTCCTTATTTCACTATTTGTTTCTTCATTTTCCAGGATTCAATGAAGGTCTCTATCATGGGCCTTGTTGATGGTGAAAGTACATGATATTACTGCCTGATGCAAAATGCTGACACTGCTGCCAGTATTTCAGTATGCAAACAAGAAATCCACCCAGCTGGTGTGCTGCTTGATCTGTCCAATGATGCAAGGCAAATACTGTGAATTTGGCTTGAAGCACATCAAGAGCCATCAATCCTCAAATGTCCACCAGTGCCACCTCAAACTCCATGTGAGCAGTCAAAAAATGTTGTCAGGATACAAGCATTCTAAATGCATGGTCAGGGAGCCATATCACTGTCCATCTGGCCTTACTGGATCCTTGAACACTTTTTGTGAAGTGGAACTGGTGAACCCTGACAATGACTGGTGGATTGGGGGAATCCCTGATGAGAGAAAACCAATGTTTGTAACACCAGAAGTGCTGCCTGATACTCTGCTGAAAACTCCAGAGCCAGAGGATGACCACCCAGTTCCATTGAGTGAACTTTGGAATGCCATCTCAACCAGCCACTATCTAAAGATCAGTGGTACAAGAGATCTATTCCAGGAGCTACAAGATACACTTGCCTCTGGTGAGGCCCTTTTCTCCATGCCAGTCTCTCTGCCAAATGCATCCCTGAGTGATGACATTGCTTGTGATGCAGAGTCTGACTTTGGTATCAAGCTTTCCAGTGAGAACTTTTGAATTTGCTACATATTATTTACTGATGTTTTTTGGACTGAACACCTCAGATGATGAATCTGAAGAGACCTCACAGTCATATTCCATGAGATCAAAAGCAACTGTTGATAGTCCGACATATCCATGGCTGACAAAGGGGGTAGAGTATACTCATTCCTCACTGTCAGATGACTGATCATCAAACACTTTTTCTTGACAATAGCATTTCCTCACCACATTATTGTTCAGTTCACTGAGACTGCCATTCTCCCAGTTACAAAAGCAGGCCATTCTTCATTGGGCCAAACAACTTGGCACTCATGAAGTGCTGTCTCTTTATACCCTGCAGAAGTGCTATGAAGAGGTGAAGAAAATGGTCAGTGATCCAACTGACAAGGTCATCTCCCCATTGGGTAATGTTTTCTATATTAATGACATTGCAAAGGCAATTGCAAAGGTGAGTTGTTAGAGATATGCATTTCCTGTCATAACTGCTAATCTCTTTTGATGTGCTCCAGGATTATGTGAACCCTCTCACATGCCTTGCAATGCAAGACTTTCCAGAGGATGGCAGCAATACCATGTCACAAGTATTCAATGGTGAGAAGATGTTACATGAGATGCCTTCTCCCCCAGCCATTTGCATCCACAGAAGCATATATTACATTGGCAAATTGTTACAAGAGTCCTCCAGTATGTATTTCATACCAGAACATTTTTTCCTTGCTGCCCCCAGTGTATGCAGCCCCATACCTGCGAGTCCCACTGAACAGGCACCTGATTTGCATGTTAAAGAGCTTCATGCTCTTGGATGTTCTGCAACATGCACTGGTGTGGGTCAATTAGTTCATAAATTACTTGTGTGTTAAGGTTGATATGTGTATTGTCCACAGGCTGGCTTTATTGTCAGCGATGAAATGGAGATAATATCGACATCAGCATTCAAGAGATCATATGAGGAAATTTTGTTCCACCCTTCAGAACTTGCATGCAGCTTAACTGAATCCTCAAAAAAGTATGCATCATTGGAACCCAATCCATGGCATAAAAAATTGGGTGGTCATATGGTTTATCTGTACCACTGATCATTTTCATGGACAACATCTCAGGAAATATCTCAAAACAGTGGAACAAGCATTTTGTGATGTATATGTCAAATGCAAACCTGCAGCATGAGATGTTGGACCATGAATTCTTTGTGCAGTTTGTCACATCATCACCACATGCATCTCCCATGGAGTTGATGCATGCTATGAAGCAATCAATCTTGTATGTCTTGTTTATTATAGCAACACTATCTGACTCATGCATTAACTTAGCAAGGCATCCACATTGGGTATTATTACCTGGGACTGCTGGGATCAGGAGGAGGTCATGCTGGTTCCATATGGATTGTTCCTTGGGGGGGGGTAATCCTATGCAGGCTGAAGAGTGTAGTCAAGGCAGTCTTAACTGCAATTATTTCTGCCAGCCATGTCATGCTGGAGGGCCAAAAGAGTACAAGGCATCTGAAGCCAGATATTGCAGCTTATTCAAGGTTGATTGAGCCCTGTTACAGCTATTGCCTTGACACTAATATCACTTGCAGCCAGGTATACTTTGCACTCTGGGAACAACTCTATGGGAAATCAAGAATCAATTCAAGGTTGCAGTTTTGTCAGGGGCATCAACAAAAACCCAGGCATCAGTTTCAAGCACAGGGGTTCATGATTCCCTCTCACTGAGTATTCTGAACATGGTTGTAGAGATGGACAAATGACTTCATAAATGAGGATCTGGAAACAGAGTCTTGCAAGAAAGCAAAATCAAGGCTACATTGGAGAAAGAGCTCACTGAGCTCCTTGGTGGAAAAGATCTTGACAACATGGTTAATCCACTCTTGGGTATGGAGGGTATGTTTTTCCTGACTTGCTGTTGCTATGCTTTGTCAAGACCCATGCTCAGGCCTCAATATTCATATGGACACACCAATGGAGATCCTTCACACCATTTTATTAGGGATAGCCAAGTATTTTTGGGGGAAAACCATGCACCTTATGGAACAGGCTAAGTTACTTGACCTATTTCAGAGTCGCTTGGACTTGATTAAGTGTGATGCACTCAATGAACCCAATTTGAATTCAGACTATATCTGCCACTACAAAGGTGCCTGATTGGAAAGCATTTCAAAAGTCTCGTGCAGGTGATGCCATTTGTTATACACAATCTAGTGCCTCAGACAGTGATAGATGCATGGACAATGATTGGAGAGCTCATTGTTCTCCTTTGGCATACAAAAATCAAGGATCTCAAGACCTATCTGGTTTGATTTTCTATGTGGAATTCCTCACTTGATTTCATCTTAACTTTAACCTTCATTAGGCTTGGCTTTCTCATATGATCAAAGACTTCCTTAACATGACAGCAGTATGCACCCCCAGCATTCTCATTATGAAACCAAAATTCCACTTCCTCATTCACCTTCCTGTGTACATCTGCCATTTTGGCCCTGTGATTATTTTCTCAACAGAGCGATACAAGTCATTCAACCACATCTTCTGGTTGACATGTATACACAGCAACTGGCAAGGTCCAACCCAAGATACTTGTCAGACATTTGCATGGTTCAACATTATCAAGCATATCATCACCAGTGGATTCTGGTATGAGAAAAATTTACAGAAGTGGGATGCTGGGCCATCTGTACTGACTTTTGTCTCTGAGCACCCTGCACAAGCATGTCTACTTGGGATCAGGCTTGATGAATTGAAGAACAAATCTATGCATACTGCAGGTGATTAGTTTCCTATACTCATATCTGAGACTCAATATGCTGATGTCATTCATCTCCAGGAACTGGTCAGATCATCTGCATCCCAACTGTTTCCACCATGAAGATCAAAGCTTCAAAGTCCAAGATGCTGCTTTCTGAGGCTATACAGTGGCAGGCCATGCAGTGCACTAAAATCATTAGCATCATAGACAGTTCCAGGTTGGACAACCTGTATTTTTGAGGTGATGCCCTAATGGCAAGGCATGGAGATGAAGTCAAGCTTAATGGGAATGTCATCTTTGCTCATGCTGCATCAGACTTGGGATTTTTGGTTGGATGGGTGCTTGAGATACTCATCAGTGACACTTATCACCATGTCATCAGTCATGTCACCATTCAGCTGTTTGAGTTCGAGCTAGCCCTGCACCCCAGCCTCCACCTTCCAAGACTGCACTTAACCAGCCAGACCCTTGTCATATCTTGTACAGTAAGTATACCAGGAATTGCCACTATCGAATACCATGCTGACAAGCATAAGGACACCATATGCACAGTTAATCTACAGCACAATTGTTTGGACTCGAAGTGCATAACTCTTGTTTGTTCCACCACAAGGCAGGAAAGGGTTTTAACAGCATGAACAAGGCCCATGATCCATCATGAGGACACCCCAAATTATTTTCTGAATACATTTTCTATCCATAATTATGCTTTCATTTGTGCTGCATTGCCTGCACCCTTATGAGAGACCCCATTACATGTGGCAGCTGAGAAGGTTCAGGATGTTCACATCCAGGCAGCTCAACAAATCGGACAGAAAAGAGCCCAGCATGCATCAAGTCCCACTCTAGTGCCAGGTTTGGATTTACCCACCCCAGCTTCATCTGCATTTGATCATCCATTGAAGCTGAGGCAGAAACGAGTGAGGACAACTGCCACATCAGCACTCTCCAACCCTGCATATCCTCCTGCACAGTCCCCACCCACACAGCCCAGGCCATGCATCATCGCTGCATCGCAGAACCCTCATCCATCAGAATCCTCATATGCCAACATTATTCTGGCTTCGAGATCCAATGAATTGGCTCCGTCCATGTCCTTTGCCCCTGCCAGACCCCTGGACCAGAATTTACATTGGACATTCACTCTGTTGCCACACATGCACACTTTATATCATAGCACCAGCACTGCAGTCCAACCCATTCTGATGCCCATGGCAAATCACTATAACCCTCCTGGGTTCACCCAAGGGCAGTCTGATTACTACACACAGTCCCAGATCCACAACTCTGCATTAATGGGATGTCATGAACTGGTGAGTTACACATATCACCAAGGACATCGAGTGAGTCAATTAACTTACTGCAGAGTGCACGCCCCATTTTTATCATGCCATGAATCCCCTACCCCCCTCCTTGATGTACAACAACAATGGCAACAGCAGTCGGAGTCATACAACACCCAATTATCTGCCCTCAGCACCTTTGGGATTTTTGGACCAGCATAGTATTAGTGTTGTTCAAACCTCATTTCCCCATGTGACTACTGAGATATATGATTCATCCTGGAGTGGGCAGCAAGCTGGCTATGATCAACAGCCTAATACTTTACATGTACTGTACAACCATTGAATGCCATATTATGCTTCATGAAAGCCTGCATTTTTTTTAAATACAGTCATGTGATCCTTTGGGTGAGTAATGACAATGTGCCTTCTCACTCAAAAGAAAAGTGCTCAGCTTCCCATGTTTTCAGAGTCACCCAAGGCCACTGAGCTGTGATGTTTCGCCAGTATCAATTGCAAGCAACCTCCAGTTCAACTGGACCTCATTCTTCCCCCACTCATCCTGCTTCATCAGTCTCGAGTTCTTGAGGCTCAACGTGTGCCATGTGCTTCCAGCTTGAGTAACAGCCCCCTGCCACCAACTGATTTTGAACTCGAACCCCTGCTGAGCTGTCAGCCTTGCTGACATGCAAGTTCCCCTTCTGACTCACTACTGTTCAAAGAGTCCATAAGTGCAGGCACCTGCCAATGAAGAAGTGATCCTTCGGATGATGTCAATGATGAGCCTACACAGCTCAGTCCACAACACATGAAGTGACTTAAAACTTATGCCAAGGACCTTTGTGATATGCTCAAGATTCCAGAGAAGAATCTTCTTGAGCTTATTGACATAAGTCGATATCAGTGCATTTCTTCTACATTTATCCATTATTATGACTTGTAGACAGGAGACATGTACTATATGCTCATAAACCTGAAGGCTTCACTTATCAAATATGAGATTGACACTCATACTAACAAGTCCAACACACTTCAAGAGATGTTGGCTTTGAAGGACTTTGAGGTGTGTATATCCCTATACTTAATTTAACAATTTAGCTAACTACTAATCTCAACAGATTGCTCTTCATAATCATCTTCTGGCATGCCTACTTTCCCCAAATATTACTGCCTATGTGAAAGACATGCAGAGGCATATCATGGTAAGTTTGTATGCTCAATTGGCTTGATTGTTGACCCAGCCAACAATGTAACACATAGGATTCCATCTTCGAGCATCAAGACATCTTCAAGATTCTGGCTGGCATTTTCAATGATTCTGAGCTCAAGTCTAGCCTTCATTCAATAGTGTCTAGGTTGCTTGCAACCATTCGCTCTAATTTGAAGTTGCAGGTTTGTGCAAGTAGTTAACCACTTAGCTAAACACAAGCAATCTAATGAAATAACTAAGCTAATGTTGTCCATTGCCAAGTCTGAATGTGCCATTGAGACCCAAGTATCTCATTTGAGCTCTTTGAGCCTTAAAATATCTACAAGCCTCAGTCAGTTCATCATGTGGCAGGGTAAAATAAAACAGAAAGAGTGTCAGTGACTCCCAAAAGTCAAACCAAGCCCCACACACTCATTACTGTAGCATCCCCCTTCATGTGCTCAGGTTGTGAGCAATCACTTCCAGATATACATAGCTGGACATTGTTGATTTGATCACAGCCACATCAGTTCCCACACAGAAGCCACTCCTCACATCCAGCCTACCCCCCCCTTCTCTCCCTCCTCTCTCACCACTCCCCCATGTCATCCCCAAACACTAGCCACCAGCTGCATCCCCACTCATCTCCCATCGCTAATGCTGAGTGCACTCTGGCACTTGTTCAAGAGCTGACAGCATCTGTTGGAGATGCCCTGGGCAGCAATGCATTGTTGGCCCAGTTGGCCCTTTGAGGTATGTCAGCCCTCTTCTCCACCTCCCTTGCTTCCCAACTTTTACAGGTTTCCCTCTGGAGTTCACAAGCTCCTGCTACCATCTCCCTGCCTCTCCCCAAACCTACCACCCCCTCCATCTCCCCCACCATCTATCATCCCATCGAGAATGTCACAAGTGCCCTGGGGGAGCATGATGTCTCCATGGATGATGCTACCATTGCCAGCACTGACCACTCAACTGTCACTACCCTCCTGGACATCTCCTGTTTGACTGCCACTCCCCCATCTCCCACACCTTCATGCCCCTTGACCATGTCCACCCTCACCCCTTCATTGTCCCCTGCTCATTCTCATCCCCCATGCAACCCCACTTCTGAACATGATGAGCTCCCTGCCACTGCCACACCCCCTGCCAGTTCTGTCCCTTTTATTCCTGCTGACTCTCCCCTCGCTTCATGTGCTTGACTTGTCGATCCTTGCACCAGCTCTTTCCCTGACATGGAGATGGAATGGCATACATTCACACCAGACTGGCATCTCAAATTTGTGCCTTGTGGCTCAACTGGTGGGGGAAATACCATGTACCCTATCACTGCTTGTGCTGGCTGTGTCAGAGGGAAGGCCATCTGCAGTGGGATCATTGGAGTAAAGTGTGCTCATTGCAAGGTGAGGCACATGGTGTGTTCTCTTTATGTGAGTCCCCTTCCCTTCACACCTCTCTTCCAACTTCTCAATCTCTATCCCCTCCTCCAGCAAGACACTGTCAAGGGTCAGGCTCAAGCCAAGGCACTCATTGCTGGATGTTGATTTGTTGAAGGTCATCCCACAAGCCAAGGATCTCGTCAAGTCTGAGCCCAGCTCTATGAGAGTCACCCATCCCAAGAAATACATTCGCATCCCCCTCCCCTTGTCCTCCATTTCCTCAGCTTCAGACCATGCCCCTGCTCCCTCAACTTCCTCTCATCCCTCACCTGCATCTGACAACTCATCCCTTGCCATCACTCTCACCATTCAAGATGCGATCATAGCTGCCATCAAGGCCTTTGATCAGTCCCTTGAGGAGCAGGGTCTATCTTTGAAGGCTCGAGGAAAATGCCATGCCTGCAATCAGAAGAATTATTCATTGCCTTATCATAGCATCTCCTTTTCCCCCCATGCAAAGCTTCAACAGCTTTGTTATGTATCTACAAATCTTTTTGTCAGTGCAATATACTCTGTCCTCCCCATGATACTTCAATGTGTGAAAACAATTTTTTTTTTTTTGAGAATCTCCTTGTGTGAAGAGTCAAACACATTTATGTACAAAGTAAGTGTTGACACTCTCACTGGGATTATCTTACTCATCCTCATCTATGTAGTTCTCTTCATGCCCTGCCATGTCGTTGATTGAATCGAGCTCGATCTCAAGGAGCTTGGCTTCCATTCTTCCTGTAAGCTCGAAGATTGAGATATTGATGCATGACCTAGAGAAATAAGGTAGCAAGTGAAAGGCAACATATCAAAGGTGAGAAATAGAGCCATCGAGCTCTGCAAGGAGGTAGGCCCCTCCTCGAGTCTTTCTCAGCATGACCATAGGCCCTAAATATCAAGGCTTGGTCTTTTGATCCAACTCTTTCTCCACCCTCATATTGTGCACCAGCACAAGATTGCTAGGTGCAAACTCATATGCTCTTATTGAACCCTTCACTTTAGCCTTGAACTCCTTTGCTGACTGACACTGAGCAGCATATACCTGGTCTTGGACCCTCTTGAGGTCTTCCTTTCTTCATTCAAGCTGCCTACACTGGTGAGAAATCAGTTCCTCAGTCAAATACTTATCCTTGTCCCAGTTCATGAGGAAAGTAGCCTCTGCAAAGTCAAAAGGGAGCCATGGCTCTATGCCATGTACCATCTGGTAAGGGGACAGCTTCATGGACTTTGCTATTGTTACCCTTTCCACCCAGAACACATAGGCTGTGTGATTTGCCCACTTTGACATACAGTAGCTGATGCTGCATTGTCTCAGGGTACATTTCCTCTCTCCTCATCACTGGCAGCCTCTCCTCTCTACTCCTCAGTCTTTCCAAGTTGTAGTAATCCTCACATGCCCCACCTCTACCTACCATGAGAATGAGACCTCACGTGGAGGTAGTGATGCAGGGGCTGTCTGTAATAGTCTGCGTTGGTTGGGGTAATGGGTCTTTGGTTTGGAGGAGGCAAGAGTTCCTGTTGATAATGCCTATCATGTGGGGATCTACCTTCCTGCAAGTGCCTTCTAGAATGAGACCAAGGTCACTCAACAGGGTAGTCTTGGTCAAAGATATCTCCCTGAGGGCATGGGTGCCCTCGTTCCTCTAATACAAAAGTCTGTCTCCTCTCTGCATCTGGCACAGGTCTATCTTCGAATGCCTCTTGAGGCAGGGGCCTCATATCGATGAGGGGTTCTCCTCTGTGTGGCAGTGATTGTCTTTGATCATAAGGATCAGCCTCTCTTCTCATAACCCTGGCCTCTGGCCATGCATCCCTTGCATCCTGTACAAGTGGCAAGTACAGTCTCAGTGGTGAGCCCCTTCACTCACCTGGCCTTGGAAATTGCATCCTCCTTCCAAGTACCATGGCAGCAGAAATCCTTGTGGGTTTGCCATGATGTTCTCTAAGTTGCATACAATCGTGTTGGGTATGGGAGTCAGTGGGGATAACAAGTCTTGTAAGATCCAAGCTGCTTCTTCAGCTGAGTTTGAGTCCTCCTCTGGTGAGGATGCTATTAGTGGGGATGGGGACCTGTAAGCTGGGAAAAGTGCCTCAGGCTGATTTGATGTAGTCAGTAGAGCTGGTGAATCTGTGACATGAGTGCTGGTGTGTGGTGAAGCTGACAGAGCTGCCAGTGAAATGGAAACTGGGACTAGCATCGGTGACATGGCAGATGGTAACGATGGAGCAATGCTCACTGGGGATGGTTTATCTGCATTGCTCAGGTTAATCAGTGGCTCTGTCTTGAGGACTTCTCTCAATCTCCTTTGTCTTTCTTCTTCAGCAACATGAGCTGCAGTTCTGCAGAGAGTGTACCTGTGTGCCAGAATTCCTAAAGAAGCCCCTCATGGTGGGCTCCAGATGTAGAGATGAGAGTGAAAGACACCCCAAACAAGGGCAGATCAAATGAAGGAAGTGTGAGCTGAGTTGTCATCCCAAAAAGGGCTTCTAGGACTTAGTACTGGCACTTAGGATGAATCTCCCTCAGACAAGTAAGAGAATAACCAGAGAGAATCTTGCTCCTGTTCCAGCCTTTTCAATGATGCACAAAGCAGGTGGTAAAAGTAGAATATTCTCTCATGTTCTGCACCTGCCTGACTGTCTGCATGGGCTTAGTCAGCACCTGGCAACTTCTGCCACTCCTCCTCTCACTCCTAAGTCCCAAATACACCCTTGCAACCTCAAATCCCTCCCCACACCTCTCAATCCCCTCATTTCCACTCTCAACCACCATCCCCCAATCTGCTAGAGCCCCCTCGAGCTCACTACCTCTCAAAACCTCATGTCTACTTCTCCAGACCTTTGAACTCCCCTCAAATCCTTGATCTCCCTCTATTCTCTTGGTTGGGGCTTTGCCATGCCTACACTGTCTCCACCAGCCACATCACCACCACCCTTCAGATACTGCAATAGGTCTGTCCCCTGTCATATGCACTCCCCTCTTGTCATGTAACCTCTGAACACTGCCCATTGGCCCCCACTGACCTGTCACAAGTTGACACATCCCCTTGGCAGCTATATCCACTCTACAAGCACTGAAAGCTGTTGCCCTCTTTTTAATGCCACCTCCTGCATGTTACACACTGGAATACCTCACCTGCTGAAAGCAACAAGTGTTGGCACTGAGGCTGTTAAGCAATCAACATGCTTGTGGTATTACCAGGGTTGACCTCAAGGGCTTAATAGTTTTACCCCTTCTATGGCCAGGCAAGCAGTTCTGAGAGAAGCAAGTTCTGGGAAATGCTATCCTGGTTGCAAGGTAGCTAAAAGCTGGGGTTTACAGGCATGTCCCTACAAGTATATATACTGCTCTGCTTTGTGTGGTGCTCTTTGGCAGAGTTGCATCAAAGTCATGCTTGTGCAAAAGGAGATGCATCAAGTCAGAGATAAGAGACATAGCCTACATACCAGCAAAGGGGGGAGGACGCATACAAGACACATCAGAATGAAATAGTGTCCAAGAAAGGAAAGTGACTCATCACAGGGGAATATGAAATGATAAGTGCAAGTCACATCAATCAAGGAAGCTGATCAAGGGAAAGGGAAGCTGTATAAGGGACAGCATACAGTAGAGTCCAAAAGGGGAAGCATAACCACATAAGCATTGTGAGATGCATCACATATACACTGAAGCAAAAGAGAAAGAAAAAGAATGAGTCTGAAAAAGGGAAAAAGTATGATATGGTATATCATTACCCCCCTCTCAAGGCCAAAGCACTGGAGAGGCGAGTAAGAGCATCCAGGGGCAGCTTGATTTAAGGTTGGGAGCTCAACTGCAAATGTTGGAAGGGAGATTTAAATGGGGCCCCAATGTCTTACCATTGGATTGGTTGGAGAACGATGATGGCAGCAAGGAGGGCAAGGGAGCATGGTTCCTGGGAGAGTCCACTTGGAGCCTCTTCCATTGGTGCACCCAATATGTCCTAGCTGAGTGCAGTTGTAGCAGTGCATTCCCCAGAAGGGACTGCTCCAGTTGATCTGCTTTCTGCTGGAAAGGATTTTCAGGAGGTGGTCATCATAGGGGATGACAAGGAAGGACCCACTGAGATGTGGAAGTGGGAATGGGGACTGTGCATTTAAAGCATAGGGTAGGTGTAGAGCTCATATGGCTGAATTGAAGTAAGCCAAGTGGAGGAAGTTCCTCCAGTCAATGTAGCTGACATGACTGCCAAGAGAGCATTCTGCAAGGAGGCTGGTGGTGTGGTCGAGGAGGGTGTGAACTCCTTCAAGCCATATGGATCATCAGTGAGAGGCAATGTCATCATTGAATCCATAGGTGGTGCTGCTGTCATCTGAATCCTGAGATGAGCTAGAGCTTGTTTGTTTCCTCTCGAGGCTAGCTCCACCAGTCAGTGAAGCTCCTCCTTTGTCCATTCCTCCTGCATCACAATGGTTTGGCTGACCTTCTGTCCATGACAGTGGAGATAATCCACTGAACTGAAGATCCTCCTTTTGTTCTGCTGGGAGAGGAGGTTGAGGTTGAGGAGGTTCTGTGCTCTTGCCTTTGTCACATCCAAGAGTTGATGCTGGGTCAGAGGCTTGAGCAGAGTGGGGGCGAAAGTCTCGAAAGGAAATCCAGAGGTCTTCTCCAAACATCATATACATGAGGTTTACCACTGCATGCTGTATGTCACTGACATCATCAATGTTGTCACCTATGAAAAGGTCTAGGTCCACCTTTTTGGTAACATGTCCAACAATGCCTTTGGTGACATTGAAGAGTTGAGGAACACGAGTGGCTATGAATTCTGAACCTCAGTAGATCTGAGACAGCATCCAAAGGCAGTCATGATGTTCACCTGCTCTCCAGCCAAGTGAGTCCCAGTGCTCGAAGTTTTCGAGCACCTGCAGAACATGGAGGAGCTGTTCTGGCATGGGTACCAAGCTTGTCTTGGCCTTGGCAGGGGAGTCAACCTCCTCTGTGGTCTGTTGCTG
Source organism: Pisolithus marmoratus (assembly GCA_024613145.1). NCBI lineage: Eukaryota > Fungi > Basidiomycota > Agaricomycetes > Boletales > Pisolithaceae > Pisolithus > Pisolithus marmoratus. The sequence continues at coordinate 139,814 of JANFAE010000237.1, read as the reverse complement.
GGTGAGCTTTGGGGCAACAGTTGCAGGGGGTGAGTTAGGGGTCAAGTCAGGAGCAGTTGTCTCTGGATCAGGGGTTTGGGAGATGGGAGAGGAGTCAGGAGATGAGGCAAGGGTGTGGCAAGAGTGATGAGAGCCAAGCAGGAGGTGGGGTCATTGTTTGGATAGGGCAGAGGGGTAGGGGGCAGTCTTAGAGATTCAGGCCTTTCTCTTTCCCTTGGAGTGGGAGACAGAACAGATCATGAACTGGGTGTGGGGGTTCAGAAGGGGTCCTGGTGCACTGGCAGTGACCTGGTCCCACTACTCTTGAACAGCTGTGATGTTGCGATCTGAGGGTGTGGGTTGTACCATGGAAGGGGGTGGCAAAGATGAGAAGTCATAGTCATCAGAAAAGGTGAGGTGGGAATTTTCATAGTCTGATAAGGTGAATTTGTTGAAGGTGGAGAGGTGTTCAGAGTTGCATTCATGGGACATGGCTGAGAGGAAGTCAGTTGCATCTCTGGTAGGAGTGGAGAATCTCAAGGGTGTTATATAGGTTTTCCTTGGGTTCCCAAGTGTTTGAGGAATGCCCATACCCAGTCCATTTGACCAAGTATTGGTAAGTTTGTTGTTTGGCAGTCCTCTTGGGCACAGAGACACGTCCTTTTTGCTTCCATCATGAGTCCATGACTCGGTGTTTGAGAATGTTCTTGACTTCCCATTTGGGTAAGTCATTGATCAGATTGGGGAGGGGTGGCATTTCAGCTCTTCCATACTCATCATTTTCTTTGAAAGGGTAGATCTGTGACATGTGAAACACTGGGTGTATCCACCACATTTCAGGGATCTTCAGCCAAACTGCCATGGGGGAAATCACTTTCATGATTTCAAATGGTCCAACCAGTCAAGGTGCCAGCTTCATGCTCAGGACATCCCTTTTTAGGGTAGATGCATCTAGCCAGACTAGATTGCCTTCCTTTGGGGGTGTATAAGGTCCTTTGCTTCTCATGTGCATTGCTTCCTGTGTAGCTTTGTGAGAGATTAAAGCCAAGTCTCAATTGGTGGCCAGTTGTTGCATGTGATCATCAACTGTGGGCACATCAGTTGGCTTTGACACAGAAGGGTAGGGCACTGGGTCATATCTGTAGAGGAGGGAATAGGGGGTTTGATTATGAATGGAATGGACCCTGGAATTGTGTGCAAACTCAGCTTGGGGTAGGAACTGAGCCCAGTCTTCTGGTTGGGCATTGCAATACATCCACAGGTAGGTCTCGATCTCCTGATTCATGTGTTCACTTTTGCCATTGGTTTGAGGGTGGTATGCTGTGGAGAGTTTTTGTTGGATACCGAGGGCCTCATAGAGTTTTGTGGTGAAGGTGGAGGTGAACTGTGGACCCCTGTCAGATATTACTGCATCTGGGATGCCATATCTGGGGTACATGTAGTGCAGAAAGAGATTTGCCAATTTGATGGAGTCACAGGTTTTGTTACATGGAACCAGTACCACTCCTTTGGTGAGTCCCTGGTCCACAATGGTAAGGATGGAGTCATATCCTTCTGACTCTGGAAGATCTGTAATAAAGTCCATGGAGATTTGTTTGAATGGGAAGGGGTTTTTTGCTGCATCATTGGGCATGATAGGAGGTGTGAGAGGGTGAGTGATGACCTTGTTGGCTTGATGACCTTCTTGGCTTGACAGCCAGGGCATCCCTTCATGTACTCTCTTACCTGCTTCCACATTCCAGGCCACCATACTTTGTTCTTCATCTTCCATATCATTGCTTTCACTCCTGGGTGACCAGCCACTGCTAGATCATGATTGTCCTGGAGATATTTGCATCAGAGGGGAGGAGGAATGTAGAGTCAACCTTCACATCATTTTGTCTGATCATTCTCCTCTTTTATCTTGTTGTTGGTTGTAAGCATTTCATCTTTTGGTGTCATCTCCTTTATTTTGTTGAAGAGATCTTGAGATATTGCAAACACCCCTCTATCCAACCATTGTACATTGCTGGATGACTTGTTATTGAGGCTGGATGTCTGGGTGGAAGGGGGCAATGATGAGAGAGTCTGGCTTTTCTTTTGATCCAGTGGAGGTGTAAGTGGGGCTTCTCTTTTTCTTTCCTTTCCTTTCAGCTTATGTGCACTGGTAGAGGTTGGTTTTGGGGGAGCCACAACTGGTTCCAAGGGTTTAAATGGGAGTTTCACCCCCCCTTGAGCCACAACAAATTCAGGAGCACCATAGTCATTGGGGAAGGGTTGGCAGAGTAGTCAGGGTGGTGGGAAAGGGAATCTGGGATAGTCATTAGTTTACCCAGTTTGTGCACCAGCTGAATAGGAAAATCTTGAAGGAAAGTGGCCCAGCATGTTTGCCTTTGGCTAAGTTGCTGCAGTGACCAATAGTAGGTGAGATTTTGGTGATTGGTATACACCATGGTAGGAGCAACCAGCAAGATGAGGTAATGTCACCATTCCTTGAAGGCACACACAATGGCCAAGAGTTCCAGATCATACACCTGGTAGTTCTGTTCTGGGCCAACCAATGCTCTCAATAGATAGGCACAGGGGTGGAGCTCTCTGTCCTCAAATTGTTGGCAGAGGACAGCTCCCATGCTGATGGCCAAGCTGTCAGTGAAGAGAGTGAATGGTTTTGAGAAGTCTGGGAGGCATAGAACTGGCTGGGAGCACAGTGCTTGCTTAAGCTGCTTGAATGTGTTGGCTTGCTCCACATCCCATTTGTAAGGGACATTCTTCTTGGAGAGGCAATGGAGGGGGATGGCAATTTGGGAGAATGAAGGGATAACTGTCAGTAGAAGTTGCAGAATCCAAGGAATTGTCATAATTCATGGTTGTTAGGGGTTTTCCATTCCTTGATTGCTGTGAGTTTGGTTTCCAACAGTTTGATGAGCCCTTGTTGAATGATGAAGCCCAGGAATTTGACTTCTTCAGTCTCAAAAGTACATTTTGAGATTTTCAGTCTCAGTTCCTCCTTTAGGGTGATCACCAGGAATTCCTCCATGTGCTGATAAAGTTCTTCCTTCGTTTTCACATGGATAGTCATGTCATCCATAAAAATGACAAGTTTCTTCATGAACATCATGTCAGCAAATGTTGTCTCCATGTACTGCTGAAAAGTCAGTGGAGAATTGCATTGCCCAAAAAACATGATGGTTGGTTCAAGGAGTCCTTGTGGGGTGACAAAGGCTCCTTTCCATTTGTCACCTTCCTTTACTTGGATGTTGGTAAACCCCCAGCGAATATTGAATTTCACAAAGTATTTTGACTCAGCCAGCTGGTCAAGGAGGGATTTGACATCTGGCAAAGGATGGAATCCTTTATTGTGTATTTGTTGAGTTCATGGTAGTCTTGTACTAGCCATTTCTTTCCATCCTTCTTTCTGATGAAGAACACTGGCAAGGCCTGCAGTGATTTGGATTTGCAGATTTTTCCTGCATTCAGGTTTTCTTCTAGGAACTCATCCAGTGCTTGAAGTTCTTCTCACAAAAGGGGATATATCAGGGCTTTCTTTGGCTTGAAGTCATCTGAAAGCTTGATTTTGTGATTGAGATACAGGCGATGAGGTGGGAGTGGGGTGTCTTCCTCAGAGAAGACTTTTGAAAATTTCTTGTAACATGCTGGGAGGGCAACATCCTCTTTCTGGATGGCTGCCTTGAGTTGTGTTGAAATAGAGGTCTTCTGGAGTGTAACAAAGTCCTTGTCATTGTAATCTTCTTCATCTGATGATATTTCCAGCTCACAGAGACAGGGGTCTCTGAAGCCTATCATCTTGCATTTCTTCCAATCAAATATGGGGTTGTACTTGGCCAAAAAGGGCATCCCTAGCAGGACATCTTCCCAAGATTTCAGCTCCATTTCAAAGGCATGTACTTTCACCAGTTTGTGAAAGATGTGGGCATTGAAGGTGCAGATGTGAGTGACCTTCTGCCAGCTAGGCCCTTCGAAGCTTCTCACCATCCAAGGATGTTTGACACAAGTTCATTTCAGATTGTATTTTTCAACAATTTTCAGGTGAATGACATTGACTTCAGCACCACTGTCAATCACTGCTTTGATTTCTGCATCTTCTCAATCAACCAGGAACATGGACCCAAACAGAGAGGAATTCAAAACTGATTTTGATTGCTCAAAGTCCATAGCTACAGAAGTAGTCCTATTAGTCCATTCCTGTCGAGTCAAAGAAATTAAAAAGTTCTTAGCTCCTCCCTGTGCAGCCATGGGGGAGCTGTTTAAAAATCCAGTTTGTTGTTAGACTCAGTCAGTCCCATCATCTTGATGACTCCTGAGTCTTCTTCTTGATAGAGTTCTTCAAGTAATTGCCTGATCTGTTGACAGCAATCCCATCAATCAGGGCTTTTCTTCTCTTTTGGGCATTCAGCCCTTCAGTGTCTGGTTTCATTGCAACCCCAGCACATGATCTCCCTGATCCATGATCATGAGTTGCCTTTCTGGTTCCAGGACCTCTTTGGTGGTCCACATCCATCACATATGGATCTCTATCAGGTGCTCAATTGTAGTGGGACTTCATAAGATTTTGTCCCAGGATGTGCCAGTCTTCTTCAGTTTGCTGACCAGTGAACAGGCATAACTGGGAGAGCACCATTTGCACAGCTGTCACTGATTGGATCCATTCTGCCAGTGTTGTTGGGCAGGAGTTGGTTTTGAGGATCCATTCATTAAGCTCAGCACTAAGCCCTCTTCCATAGAAGACTCCAGCTTCAGGACTCATCTCTGAAAGTTTTGCCTTGTTCATCACATTCAAGAAGTTGGTCATATACTCCTCCAAGGTTCTTGCTCCTGGTCTAATGGCCAATAATTTGAGTAAGGCCATTTGAGATACATCCCTGACCTTGAACATCTGGTCTAGTTTCACCAGGAATCCTGACCATGTGTCCACAATATGGACCATGTCAAGCCAAAGAGATTTCTTGGCATAGTTCTTGGCCCAGGCCTGGGCAGAGCCTTTCATCATGAATGAAAGAGTAAAGCCAATCCTTTGTTTGGCTGTCTGATAGATATGAGAATTGATGCCCAGGTAAGTTTTGATTGATGTGAGCCAGGCATCATATGTGGCATGGTTGCCATCATATTCTCATGGACAATTCAGGTTCAGTTCCTTTGCATGACCCTCTCCAGAGTTAGAGTCATGTCCCTTTCCTTTCTCCTCGGGACCCCCTCCAGAGCCTCCAGGGTCTTTCAGTTTGGTTGGGATAGCTGATGTCATGGTAAGATGGATGTATGTCTTGATGTGAATCAAGGAAGTTGCCTCCAAGCGAAGAGTCCTCCTCTTCCTCCTTAGGCAGTCTTGGTGTTGAAAGAGTGGGGTCTTCCTCTGCACTGGGTGGTAGACTCATAAGTCCAAAGGCTGCAAAGACTCCTTTAGCTCCTTCTAGGAAAGATCAGGTCAGTGTTCCTTCGAAGTCCTTCAGGGAAGGTTGTCAGTGTGTAAGGGATGGGGGAATGTGTGATGGAGATTGTTTGGGCTTCGAAGTGGAAGGGGATCTCTCTTCCAGTGGATAGGGGTGGAAGCGAGATGAAGAAGGTTCTCTCTTGAGCAGGAGAGCAGATGTTCTGGAAGATGATGGTCGTTCCTTCTGCTTTTGTTCCTTTCTCGAGGGAACTGGGGGTCAGAATTTAGAGGAAGTTGTCAATCCTGTGACAGAGGGTGGCCTCTGAGGATCAGGTGGTGTGCCTTGATGAGAAGACATGTTGAGGTGGGATGTTGAGGGTGAAGGATGGCTGGGGTAATTCCCACAGTTGTTCTGAGTGTTCAGGGTGAGCTTCTGGAGGGCTATGGGTTACCATAGGTGTTCCCTTCATAGAAGAGGAAGAGGTAGTTGATCAAAGCTACCACTTCAGGGGTTGGGAACTCAAGACTTCACTAGGGACAATTGTTGACCTAGGAAGACTTCGGTGTGATGCCAAAGTTCTTGAGAGGGGTTCATTAACCTTGGTAGAGGGAGCTTTTAGCTTTTGTTATGTGCTGGAATACCTCACCTGCTGAAAGTGACAAGTGTTGGCACTGAGGCTGTTAAGCAATCAACATGCTTGTGGTATTACCAGGGTTGACCTCAAGGGCTTAATAGTTTTACCCCTTCTATGGCCAGGCAAGCAGTTCTGAGAGAAGCAAGTTCTGGGAAATGCTATCCTGGTTGCAAGGTAGCTAAAAGCTGGGGTTTACAGGCATGTCCCTATGAGTATATATACTGCTCTGCTTTGTGTGGCACTCTTTGGCAGAGTCACATTGAAGTCATGCTTGTGCAAAAGGAGATGCATTGAGTCAGAGATAAGAGACATAGCCTACATACCAGCAAAGGGAGGAGGACATGTATGAGATGTGTCAGAATGAAATAGTGTCCAAGAAAGGAAAGTGACTTGTTGTGGGGGAATATGAAATGATAAGTGTGAGTCATGTTGATCGAGGAAGCTGATCGAGGGAAAGGGAAGCTGTATAAGGGATGGCATACAGTAGAGTCCAAAAGGGGAAGCATAACCACATAAGCATCATGAGACACATCACATATACACTGAAGAAAAAGAGAAAGAAAAAGAATGAGTCCAAAAAAGGGAAAAAGTATGATATGGCATATCACTGCATCCCCCCTTGGTTGACAAAATCGCTGCCAGTCCCACTGCACCCCTTCCAACCCAAGTACATAGTTGTACCTTTTCTTCTTTACTTACCTTCATGTTCTGGACACTGTTTGTTTTACTTTCCATCTACATCACTGCAGTGCATGTGATTGTTGATATGTTGGCCTTTATGTTTCTTTTATTACTTTTTGACATATGACAGATCCAATGTGTTCTGAATTTTACCTTAGATACCACTGTCCCTATGCTACAAAAGTCTGACATACTTAGAAAAATATACCACCCACCTTTTGGCATCATTTTGTGTGTATCTGAGAGTCCCCAGAGTCATCTTCTGAGTATCTTTGGGTCTTCAGAGTGTTCCCAGAGTCCCCCAGCTTCTGTCTCATCATCTATTCACCATCCTTGAGTTTTCCTTGTACCTACAAGAATTTCCCTATTGTCTTTGAGAGTTCACAACTGCCACCCTTCAAGCCCCAAGTCTCTGCATGCTTTCCCCCACCCAGGAAAAATCCCTTTTGCTGACCTAAGGCAGAATTTTTGAGTTCTTCATCACCAGCACTCCCCAGTCACCCCTTGGGATGAGCCTAGGTCTAACCTACAGCTTTCCCCCTTTTCTCTTCACACTCTCACAAGAAGAGTTGCCCACAGTGGTGCCTTTGTATATTCATGATTGGTACTGGGGACCTTAAAAATCTACCATTTAACATTTGTTTCATGCCCCACCTCATTCCCATGCTCAAGACAGATATGCAAAACAAGCTCAAATGGGAGTTCAGCATTGATGTCCAGAGTATGATGGGAGGAGCATTTGCTGAAGAGGGTTCCTTTGCAGCTTCAGGGAACACTCTCAAATCCACCTGTGGTGATGAGGTTCCCTCTGATCTCATTGTCAGAGATGGCAATACTAACTTTGGCTTGATGGAAGGGGAGGGGGCAGTCAGTGATACTGATATTGACATTGATGGCATCCTTGATATTGCAGATGTCGACGATGAGCTCAGCAATGGGGATTCTGGGTTTGGGCTGGAGGGTAAGCCTGTGCTCTTCAACAGCAGCAGATTCTGGAACTACGTTGACTACATGCTCAATCTCCTATGTGAAATGGCTCACAAAGACACTAGTATGAAGGAAGAGTTCAAGAGGGGGGTTGCAGGGTGAGTAAATCATCTTGGCCACAGTCAATCATAACAACTTATCATATTCTGTAGCATTATGGTGCAGATCTTTCAAGATGACCTTTTGGTCTGTCCTGGGCATAGGAAAGTAATGAGGCTAATGGCCACAAACCCTCAATGGCAAACTACTATCCAGCATGGCTTGATGTGGTAGATTTACATTGCATTCTTTGTCACCTTGTCACACAATCACAGATCTGGGACCCTAGAGTCCCCTTTCTCCTTCTTACTGTCTGATGTGAATGAGAGTCTGAGGAACAAGTATACATGCCATAATCCAAACATTGTATAACCTATATCTGTGGGATTGTCCAATGTATATTTATGGGATTGTCCAGCATATACCTGTGTAGAAAAGGGCTGTAGGCAGCCTCAGTAGTGACTCAGCTACTATTATATTAGATGTACCTGTAGGCAGCTACAGGGAATCAGTAAGTATGGAAATACTAGGTAAATAGTAGACTTACCCTCAGTAGTGACTCAACTACTGAGGGAACAGTACCAAAATGTACTCTAAAGTGTACGCTCTAAGTGCTTATGTAATCAATAAAAAAGCATACCAAAACAGACATCACACAGGGGTGATTCAATCTCCAACACACCCCCTGAAGCTCCACTGTGTGATAAGTAGAAATGCAGAATATGTAACTCAAAAGAATGTATACCCAAAAAATAATTCAATAAACGAGTGTAACTTCTGCTGCAAGTGAGCTTCGAGTCCGTGTGTTACAATGGGTGTTGTGTGGTCATGTTTGACGCGCTGCATTGTGGCAACTTCCCGTTCCGGAAATGCACTGTAGTGCGCGCGCTCCTGGCCTTGTACCATGATCGTAAGGCCGCCGTTTTGACTGTCGGAGGGATCGCTATTGTTCCGAGTTCATCTGGGAGGCACCCCCTGCCGATTATAAGTGTCGGGAAGACCCCATGGGGGTTTCCGGCATTTCCTGGGTTGTCGAAAGGGCAAAATAGCAGCACTGACCGCTGTGGGGTCATCTTGGTATGTGTTCCCTTCCATTTGAATGTTTCTGATGATGTGGGCTTCGTTATAGCGAACGGCTAGTATTGGGGACCCCCCAGTCATGATCCTGGATGATTTGGCTGGCATCGAGAGTTGTCATGGTAGCCACATGGGGGCCGCTTTGGCATGGTAGGCATTTTGCCTCATACGAACGTCGCTGACAATTTCAGCATTTGGTTTTACTCTTCCACGTCGACGGGTTACCCTGTAGGGTCGGGGAAGGTGTGAGATGCCTGTCTGAGGTGGTTTGGGCAGTGCAGGTGAGCTGTTCAGTCATTTGGCCCTATGCTCACTGTGCTGACTTCTGCTGTCAGCCAGCAGCTCCTCCTCTGCTCTGTGTGAGCAGATGGCATTACTGCTTGTCACATTGCTGTTCTCCCTATTGTTCCACTTAGACCATTCCCATGGTAAATCTAGTGGTATCACTGGTGTACCATGTTGTTTGAGCCATGTGTGCTCACTGTCTTGCTTGTAGTCTCATGCTGCTGCCATGAGACTGCTGTTTGACTGTCGAAAGGTCCAGTGCACTTCTGAGTCTGTCTATAAGGCATTTCCTGTCTCTGGCATGTATCTGCAGTGTCCCAGAGTTGTCATGAGACCTTGTGAGGTAGTGGAGTGGGAATGTTGAGGATGAGGCATCCATAGCCTCTCATTTTGATGCTGCAGATGTTTCATAGGCCTGTCTTGATCCTACCATGACAGCATGTGTCCACAAGAGTCCTAGGAGGGTGTATGAAGCTGCTTTCATTCATTTCTGGTGGCACAGGTAAGCCATTTGATTGCTTCACCTCCTGCTCAGTGCACTGACTCCCACTGCCAGCTAGCAATGGTTTTCTGACTCCATGTGAGTTGCTGAACTTGCTACTCAGCTTGTCATCACCCCCACCACTGGTATCCTCAACTTTATCAGGCTCCTTTGGGTGTCTGCCTGCATGTGGTGGGTCTGCTTGCATGTCAACTGTTTGGGTGTTCATGGCCCTTATCTCCAGTTCTGTCATTGTTGACCTGATGTCTGTGTTATCCCCCCTACCCATTTGAGCAAACTTATGCACCTCCACCCCCCAGACCTCATCAGGTGGGGAATCCCATATGGAGTGCCTTTGGCATGTTTGCTGCAGGCATTGTAATCCCTGCTTGCTTTGTGTACATGGCAACCTGAGTTCCATGACCATACTGCTATGCATTTGTGCTGGCAGCTTGTTCTGTAGCATAGAACACTTTGCATGCAGAGCAGGGGGTTCAGTATGAATGCTGGGTGGATCTGGTATGTTGGTGATCATCTTGCCATTGATCAGGATGTGCTCATTGCATCTGATAGATGCATTTTCAATAGAGCATTCAAAGGTCTAGCTGGTGGTGTCACCTGCAGGCTCATGAGCCTCAGGGCTCCACCCAGGTGAGTCTCAGTGCTCCACAATCTCATCATCCATGCACCGACTCCTCTCATCAGTCACTTTGAGCATATTTGCATGTTTGTCCAGCCATTCTGGGTCTGTAATCCCAGTCTCCACCACCAGCAAGCAACCCTCTGTCCACTGCACATCTACAATGTCCATCTTGGGTTCCAGGTGCCCAGTTGGAATCTCAGTGCAGGCATTTTGGTTGCCTTGGAGGTCTTCTTCCTCCACTGGTAGGTTGCTCTCCACCCCCTGCACATCTACAACCTCAGTCTCAAGTGTTGGGTACTGAGTTTCAGTCTCAGCACAGTCATTTGGGCTGAAACCCTCTTCTTCACTAGGTGGATTTGGTGTCTTGTTGTGGCTGTCACAGGTGCCCTGAGTGGTTTCATCAGCTGTGCTCTGCTCAGGCTGTGAGCTGCTCTGCTGCATGCCTTGCTCAGCTGCTACCCAGCTCTCTGGTCTTGGAATTGAACTGAAGTGCTTTTTGAGGTAATCCCACTTTTCAAGTGGCAATTTCAGGTGTAGCATAAACATAAAAATGCGGTCAGGAATGCTGCAAATGATGGTGTAGTTTACCATTGCATTTCATTGTGTCCATGACTGGTCAGTGGCTTTCCATGCTACAACCTCATCTCATTCATTGTCAGTCTGGGGTGACCAACCCTCACCATGACCTTCAAGCTGTGCTGGATGTATGGGTCATTTCTCTGACCTGACCAGGAACCCCATCAAGCCTTTGTCAGAAATGGCACATAGGACTGAACTTGCATAAGTTATCCAATTTTGCCCATTGTGTGTGAGCTTGGGTAGGTAATCCATCCATCATAGTATCCAATAGCTTTGAGAGTAAAGACAGTAGTACTTTGTTGAGTAGTCCCTTTGTTTGAGTCAACTGCAAGTTGCTACAATAAAATTTTCCTTCCATGCTGCTCATAACCTGTAGAAAAGGGCTGTAGGCAGCCTCAGTAGTGACTCAACTACTATTATATTAGATGTACCTGTAGGCAGCTACAGGGAATCAGTAAGTATGGAAATACTAGGTAAATAGTAGACTTACCCTCAGTAGTGACTTAACTACTGAGGGAACAGTACCAAAATGTACTCTAAAGTGTACGCTCTAAGTGCTTATGTAATCAATAAAAAAGCGTACCAAAACAGACATCACACAGGGGTGATTCAATCTCCAACAACCTGTGGGGTTGTCTAACATATCTCTACCAAATTATCCAGCCCACAAATGAGGGAGGCCATAGCCTGGATATGCAATACAATCATTAATTGATATACTGAATTACATGTATGCTGTACATACTCATTCTATATGTCCAAATATCTGGTGGCAGATATCCAGCCTATGTTCAGGTACAATATATGGTCCACCACATGTTTTGAGTATATGATCTAGATTTGATGCCAACTATACAACTGATAATGATGATATTTGTTGGTTATGCTGACCCTGACATCCTTGGCACAAATTTCATAATTATATTCTGCAGCCCTGCTGGAAAATAACAACCTGACATAAACTGTACATCAGCTCCAACTCCCGAAAAAAAAACACCAACTGTACAATTTTATCAAACCGACGTGTAGGCAATGTAGTATGCAGTAGTAAATTATGATACAACAGCTACAACAGTGTACAACAAATACTATGTAGTTTGGTTAGGATGTCAATTTTGGAGATGTATGAAGAACAGTGCACCCTTTCACTCTTCAACACATTCTCCCTACACAATCTCCAGGACCTGGCAATCCCCGCAGACAACGCTAGCGAGATCCTCAATACGAGCGTTGATTAAACAGTTAGATGCGATTCTCCTGTATTCGTTGCGATGCAGCGACTCCAGCAGAAGAGCATTGAACGACTGTCCGAGCCATTCTACCAAACCCACTAGAATAGCCTCCTGTGCCAGTCGATGAAACAACTTCGGGTTCCAAGGGCGAACGAGGGCATATGACAAATCAGTACCTGAACCCTCCTGAAGACGAGGCAGTGGGAGCCTCAGGGGCACCAGCCCAGATGCAACAATTTCATAATCATGCTGGGAAGTGGTTGATGAGGTTTCTAGTTGTTTGACCCCTAAGACCCGATGAACAATGCAGGGCAACACAAGCCTACGGCCGATGAACCGTGGAGATGGTAACTGTGCAAGAGCATTATACAATTCGTACTTCTTTTCGAGGTCCACAATATTGTGTTTGGAAGGGTCATTTGGAACTGTCTGCGTCCGGAGTACCGCTTGGTATGGCGTGACGCTCGCAGGGAAATAACTATGGAAAGGCGACGCTTGCCCAACCCAGTCTAATATCGAGGTATCTCCCAACTGCGAAATGATCTCCGCCAAGAGGCGTCCAAGGGCGCCCTGTGCAGTTTCGCCATACATGGCAGGCAAGGAGACCTGAAAAATTCCAAAAAGAGAATAGGCGATGTCTTCGGCCTGGGTGGTGAGACGTGTCGATGCCCATCGCAACTTTGATCGTGCATCATCCGCACCTGGGCTGAACTTCCTAAGGTGCGATTCTTCTATGCCTGTTGCCTCTTGAAGCTCTCTGAGAGTAGCGCTGTCCGTTTTGTGGTTTGCAGATGTGCGGTTCATGTAGAGGGACCAGTCTCGAGTGTAAAATAGGACCGTAGGAGAGGCCAGCAGTTCCTGGAGAGTCCAACCTCGCTTGAACCAGACACTTTTAGTGAAGGACATTGTGCCAGACACATCGGAAAGGTGCACGATTGTCAGGGCCGAGTGATGGTACCAAGAGAACATAGATCCAATGGCTTCTTGTAATTCAGAACTGCTGTCTTTATCAATGCAACAAGTATCGCTCCATGCCCACATGTAACCGTGGCGGAGGGTAAGAGCACAAAAACTTTGGAGCTTTGCGAAGCCCTCTCCGCCATCTAGGTCATAGATACTGCTCCCTTGGACATTGCGTAGTAATGGTTCACCAGCCCCCCACCTATGGGAAAGTGTAGTGTATCCAAAGAATTCCGAAATTGTGTCATGAATGGACAGTCCGCGTTGCGGGCTGGAGGATAGTAGCTCTTTGTATTGAATGCTGTGCTCAAACGATGACATCTGGGCATCCCGATCACACAGTTCTCCTGTGTAAGTGTTCAGCAGTCGTAATGGCAGGGTCTTGACGGTTTCAAGAGCAATGGTCCTGACTATCTGCTCGACCCTCCGAAGCTTTGTATCCGAGTCAATGGCTTGCACTCTGGGTGCTGAAACGCCTGATTTTCGGGCCTTCAACTCTACACAGCTTGCGACGCAGTCTCGACATGAGGCAAGGTGTTCTAATGGGCAGCGCGCCAAGGCATCACGTCCATGCTTGATAGCCTCAGCTAGATCAGCATCTCTACCTTGTCTTTGATACTTTTCACGGAGTTTGCAAGATTTAGTGAAGACATCCACTGGTCAGAAGACGTTGGGGGGGTGAGTCCCAATGCGGCTCGACGAAAAGTAATAATCTCATCCAAGTCCTCTAAGGTGGGACTTCTGACAAATCGCTCGTGCAAGCTGTTCGCAAGGTTGACAAGAGTCACGAAGCGCCTTCGGTGGTTCGGTGGAGTGAGTGCCAAGACAGCACGGCGATGGGTAATGGTTTCTTCCAAATCCTCCATATCACCCACCCTCCTGAACCGCTCGTACAGGCTATCTGCAAGGTTGAAGAGAGGCACGAAGCGAGTCTGGTGCCCCTGGGGGTTGAGTTCCAAAGCAGCGCGTCGGAGGGAGATGATATCCGACAAATCTTCCATATTGTGTTCCCTCTTAAATCGCTCGTCTAGGCTATTGGCAAGGTTGATGAGAGACACAACACGTTCTCGGTGTCCCGGGGGTGTGAGTTGCACAGCAGTGCGTCGGAGGGCGATGATTTCCATCAGATCATCTATACTGCCCTCCCTTTCGAATCTCTCGTCTAGCGCATTGGCAAGACCGACAATACGAGCTAGACGTTCTCGACGCCATGAACGAGTTAGGTTCAATACTGTACGTCGGTGAGTGATGACATTCCGCAAATCATGCATGCGACGTTCGGTGAAAAACTGTAAGTTCAGGTCGTCAATTCTGCGCTCTGAAGCGCCATCATCGATGTACCACTCGTCTCGCTCCAAATCTTCCCGAGAAATGCTTGCAAGTACACCAATATTGGAAGCATCGGCAGTAGGACTCTCCCTGATCAACGAAATAATCTTCCCGAGAACAGTGTCACGACGCGGGATCTTATTGTCGAAGTCCCCGATTTGCATGTCAACACCATGAAACGTTTCCGACTGGCAGTATGCATTGAAAGCCGAACTTATAGCCCCGCGAGTAAGGTCTTCACTATTATTGGCCTGGAGTGCGAACAACATCTCAAGGATATGTACCAGATGGACGATATAAGCCATGAACTTATGACGCACGTCGAGTCTGATGAAAAGGTAACTCGTGGGAACCACTGAGCATGATGTAGTGTTACTCACGCTCCATAAACTTGCTTTATAAGGACCCGACCCGTTGCCAATGGCAGAACAACAGGCAAGGACCTACTCTCCTTCAATGTGATGTTGCAGCAGCTCACATGTAACACTTACTCGACCATCGCAATAGTAGTAGCAAGGTGAAGGAAGCCGAGGAACGGCGGAGTTGATACATCAATGGTCCCAATCAGGTTTGCCATAATTTCTCGAAATTCTTCGCTGGACAAATGCTGCGTAGAGATGTTAGGAGATCATTGTGGTAGTGAGTGATGACGCTCACTTGAGATGGGTCATCGAGGTTCCAGATACGCACGATGTCGGTGTGAATAGCAGCAATACATTCAGGAACCGTATAATCCGTTGGTGCCCTCCAGTATCCTATAAACCATAGGTATGAATGTGCCATACTGGTTCTAGTCGTACATGGTTACTTACTCCACTTGCCGACACTACAGGAAAAACCTTCAGGACATGATATGGGAGGAAGAGACTAGAAGTTACGTTATCGATCCCTCAATCTTCAAGCTTGGCGAGACTCGCTGCGCCATTTGGATCACCATCGAAACTGACGATGGCATGCCCAACCGGGACCCAAAAGTCGCGGTGATCTTCTTATAGGTGAGCTCAATTAAATTTTCAAGCCCTTGTCTATGTTCACCACCATCTAATAACATAATGGATTGAATCATGGAACAGAGTCAAATCGAGTTAAACCCACTACAACTAACTGCAACGTAAGTTAGGTTTGTGCTGCCGGTCAACTGCTCGATTGGCTTATTGCAATGGTCTTCTAGATACTTTTCTGCATCTGTCGTGAGGTTGGACATTTGCAAGCCCCTGGCCAGGAGCCTATCATATTTCGTAAACACCACTATGGTCGGAACTAACGGTAGTCAAGACCTTGGAGAATGTGACAGAAAGTGATGAATTCGCTCACTGTTCCCAATAGCACTGAAATCTCCTCGCAAGAACATCGCCATACTGTCTTGCATGAGGCGTTCGCCGTGTGTTACTAGAGGCGTTTGAAAGCAAATCCTACGACGCCAGCCCTTCGTCAGGGTCTTTAGAACGCCGTGGTTCAACTTACCAGACTGCATGCAATTGATCCTTGACATCTGGCTTGTTCCTTCAGCTTTCTAAGAACGACTTCACATTGTTGTAATTGTTGCAATCCGCCGGTTCGAAACCTTCGCTTTCATGCAAGACGAACGTGGCGTTCTGCGGTGAGACGAGTTCCTTCTCAATACCAGCCTGTTCAGGCGCATCATCCTCAACGAGCTGAGGACTTCATGAATAAAAAGGACGCCTATGTTCTCTATCACTCAACTGTCTGTTCAATTCCAAAAACTTTGCTAATCAGGGTAGATTTCCCGACACCAGACTGAAATGATAGTGTCGTCAAGGTTTAGTTCAGTGGGACGAGTGATTGTTCATTACCTGCCCGATTACCAACACCCGCAAACTAGCGTAGAAGTCTTATATACTTCCACAGTGGTAGGTAACACGTACTCACCGAGGACACTCCTTAAGGAGGTCTTCAGTGGTAGGTCGCAGGACACCAGCGTTCGGAGGCGCGAGATCACCTTGAGTGGGCAATACATTCTACAGATGCTTCATTAGAACCCTTCGATATCGCAGTGATTACGTACATACCACTGAAGTACTACTACTGGGTGAGAGGCCAATGGTAATGGCCAGCCCCCTGCGCACTGTCTGGAACTCTGCGAGCCTTTAGATGGAAAGCAGGATGGGGATGGTTCATCCCCTAACTTACTATGTTCTGTCGAGGTAGACAGCACGTCATTAACATCGATTTGGATGTCCCTAACGACCGGCTTGTATGGGGAATACCACTTTTTCCGATGAATCGAAAATGATAAGGCTTCGCCTTGAACCGTACTATTGGGTAAGAATGGTGTGATAAGGAGATGTATGCATGACTTAGGCATTCTTACACAGGCTGAGGGAATTCTTCTCGAAAGAAGTTTTCACCCCGCTGTCGAATACTGCATCGACGACCGGGGAATATTAAATCGATACATTGAACGTCCTCAGCGCTTTGCAGCTCGATATCTGTCTCTCATTGATTGATGTTAGAATCGTTAAAGATAGCAGTTCAAAAGCCGTACATGATATTCGCAAAGACGGAGCTACAGGCATGCTTGGAGGTCGATTGAACCTACGCCGTTGGGGTATGGGTACAGGGCTAGTTGCCCAGGGGGTTGTGACCCACCTAAGTGACACCACATTCACACCACATATTAGTAATACAGCCACATCATGACCTTGTTACACATGACACATGGGAAATTTCAATATTTTGACCTGAGCAGAATATAATTCTAAAGGTAAATGCATAATGTTTGCCAAAATATATTATTATGTGAACAATTAAGACATCCTCAAAATGGAAAAGACAATTATATATTTTGCTGTTGTCTAAATGTTTGACAGTAAATTATATTCTGTGGGAAATTTGAACTCTAATAAAAAATTATATTTTGATTGCTGTAACAGTGCACAATATTATATTTGATCAAGTACAAGCCAACAAAATATAATTTTTTGTCAGAATTCAAATTTCCCACAGAATATAATTTACTGTCAAACATTTAGACAACAGCAAAATATATAATTGTCTTTTCCATTTTGAGGATGTCTTAATTGTTCACATAATAATATATTTTGGCAAACATTATGCATTTACCTTTAGAATTATATTCTGCTCAGGTCAAAATATTGAAATTTCCCATGTGTAATACACTCTCAGGTGTCTTATCTGCATCAACACCCAACATCGTTGACACATGCACAGCCTGGCACTGCATCTCCACCATCCAGCACACTGGTGCACCCAGTGGCCAACCCATCGACATCGATGTTGGTGGGTACCCATCCCTACTTACCTCACTGAACCCAAGGACACTAGCTCACCAGCAAGATCATCCTATACTTCTCAGATGTATGTATTCAGAGCTCTCTATGCCAATGACCAACTCATCCAGGATTACTTTGCAACCCAGGGTAGGTCTAGTGCCACTTTCCATTGTGGTTGGAGGAACAGATCAAGCACTGCACAGGTGCTTCCATCTGCATTGATGATCAGAACCATTGCTAACTATGTTCACTGATCCCAACAGGTTTCACTGTCCTTGGCATTGACTATTTCTTTGGTGACTCCTGTGCTCTCCATGTCAATGACCCTAACTTCAACTGTCCAACATGGAGAGACAAGTCAGGCAACCAAGCCAAGACATCCACACCTGGCTGAGTGGATGCTATCAAGCAGAGATATGGTACATCAGCATCCCCTCAATCCTCCTAACCAGGCCCATTCATGACAATTGGTCCCCTTAGGAACTGAGGGTGTCAAATACTTTGCCATAGGTGCATCTATGTCAAACAATAGCTGCATAGTGATCAATTACCTGACATATATTACAGGCTACTGTTTCAGTGTGCCATATGTCTTTGATCAGGGCAAAACTGTTTACTCTCCATGGGTACATACACCTCTCTTCCAAGCCCATGGATAGACTGACAGTTGATGCACTATAGCTGCTGTTGCACATCCTATGGCATTAACAGTCAAATCTGTCTTGAAAAGCAATGGTAAGAAATAGGATAAAGACTGATCTATTCAGGTATGTCTCATTCTCTCCATCACATTTTCTGCTGTCATTGCTCATTGCCCCTCCAGATGGATGCTAGATAGAGTATCCTGCAGAGTCATTTTGGGTGGAGCATGTGCAACCACATCCTTTGGGCTGGGTGGGGATTGGATTTCTACTCTGGAACTTATACTTATGTCATACCAGAGCCAGAGGATGCACACAACAAGTCCTGTAGCAAGGATTGATGTGAGGGAGATAGCAATCCAAAGAGAGATGCAGATTGGGACCCACAGAGGATATGCCCCATTGGGTGAACAGTGCTTTGAATCATGGCAAGTCCTGTCTTTCTCTGGGTGATGGATCTGCCTTCAACACATGCTGTATGCATGTACATATCAGATAGTGAGTCCCAAGTGCCATATGACATAGTAGTGGCCAATGGACAACTACAGCAGATACAATGCCTCAAGCCTTGAAGAGTATGAACAATTAGAATTCTACTAGGCTACGTAACATTTTGAATGCAGGCAGAGGTATATGGCATATGCTGAGTAGGGTTAGAAGCAAATGGCCATGATGCAGGACATGTTGGATCTAGGCTGACATGTGCAGGCAATGAGGCAGAACAGGAAAGAGATGAGCACAGCACCTTCTCCCACAGCCCATCACTCAAATAGCAGATATTGTGAATCTACCACTCATCAACACAATGCCTCCTCAAGAAAAGAAAAAGGATGTGGTTGCTACTGCAGGAGGAGGAGAGAAGGTATGTAAAGTCGAGCTGATGGCAAATAATGAAGGGCATGACTCACTTGAGTGTAGAAGACAAAGTTGGAAGACACAAATTATCTGGACAAGTGAACAGTGAAGGGGAAGGCAACAGTAGATGACAAGGTTCTCCAAAGGGAAAAGTTGGATGCTAGAGCAGAGGTGGCACTTTTGGGATTAGCAAGGTATGACATCCTCAAGAATGAAACATGCATCAGGTTTGGACAATGGAACTCAAGGCCTGTCCAGGCTCAACATGTCACCTGGCTTGCAGAATCCTTTCTGCTCAGGGGACTTGACCACTTCCATGTGAAGCATGTGATGCCATTGGTGATTCACAAAAGTTGACTTGTAGAGGGTTCATACAAGAGAGAAAATGAAATTCAGCCCTGAGAAAGTCTTCCAGAGCTACAGTTTGTTGAGGGACCCCATGTACCTATGTAGGCCATGTCTAACAGTCAGTGGAAGGTGACATTCACCCATCTCTGATGGGCCAGTGGAGAGAAAGCCATGGATACTAGTGGCTCATCTCAGATGGGTGGGCCATAGCTTGGGTAAATATCCACTGGGGGCAAAAACCAATGTTTAGTAAATAAAACATTGAAGAAGCAGATACTATGTTTCAAAACACAAAGGGAACATGGTAAAAATATTTAATCTTCTTAAACATAGTATCTCTTTCTTTCATGTTCTTTTACTGTCTGTGGCTCAAGTATTGGATAATGCCTCCAGTGTATCACCATATATGTATGATGGATGGGCTGTGTAGGTACCACACACATTATTTTGCAAATTGGATAGGGGTACGGTACCATGGACACATTCCACTGGTCCCCTACTAGTGAGATTTTTCCTAACCTGGTAGTGATGTCCATGTGCTCACCCTGGTGACCACCCCACCAAATTTACTATCCAATGACTAAGAAATAAGCTTACATGTGCCCATGGAAGCAATAGTAGACAAAGTAGAGGGAGTAAAACATACCACAGTGTGTGTGTATATAAGAAGACCCCTGGCAGGCCAACCCAACTCCAGTAATACAGACCAGCTGGGGATAATGTTGTCCAGGCCCAGCTTGGCTTTTGAGGGCTCACAGCCCAAAAAAAATCCCAGGCTGAGCCATGAGCCAGGCCAGGCCCTATAGATGGCTTGGCTGGCTTGAAGCCCTTGGCCTCAGCAGCAGACTATAGATAGTAGTAGCAATAGATCTTGGCAGCAGGAGGTGAAGGGGACTCACCAACTCTGAACTCGAGAGAGCAGTTCAAAACAGCAGCAGACTCCATCAAGCCCAGAAAAACAAGGCTGGGGACAGGGAGTAGTCACCTATCCTGTTAGTAAACCAAATAGTTGAATATCCTGGAAGTGCAGATGTCCCTCTTTTGTGGACATAGCACAGCCACCAAGCTGCAGCCTGAGGCCATGGCTCACAGCTTCTCAAAAAGTCAGGCCATGCTGTGAGCCCCCACAGGCTGTCCCCACAGCTTGGCTTGGCTCAGCCTAGGAGGGCCTGGCCCAGCTCAGCTCAGGACTTGAGGACAGGCCCAGCACAACACTAGCTGGGGGGGGAAATGCTATATGGCCCCCCCTGGTACTGCTGGAAAATGATAGCTGCTGGCAGGTCATAATGTAGTATGGAAAGCCCACAGGCCAGATATGCACATTCAGTTATATCATACTATACATGTACATATGTAAGCCATACACAGAATTACTGAATGTAAAGTGTATCCCCAGGATACAATGCAAAAACCATACCAGGTCTGTCAGATGCCCCCCCCAGTGTGGTATCCCCTGGTGGCTAAGATTGCTAGTCATTGTCACCTTGGGTATCCTCAGAAACAGCCTCCACCACTGTACAGACATCTGTGGGCTATATAGAGAGATTATAAAATTATGTTGAAATCCCTGGTATAATAACAGTGAGGTACTTACCTGAATGTCACTGCTGAGCCTATTAGCATCCATTGAATAATCTTGAGCCACAGCAGTGATAGTCAATGGTGTGGACCATGGGACTGGTTTGGGGATGTGTAAAATATTGGTGGGGGGGGAGGGGAGAGTGCCAGAGGGAGGGGAGAACCACAGAGGGGGAGGGGAGAGCCATGGACAGGGAGGGGAGAGCTGCAGATGGGGAGGGGAGAGCTGCAGACAGGGAGGGGAGAGCTGCAGATGGGGAGGGGAGAGCTGCAGATGGGGAGGGGAGAGCCATGGAGGGGGAGGGGAGAGCTGTGGATGGTATGCTAAAGATGGTGGGACAGGGGGGATGTTCATCAGTACTCCCTCCATGCACAATGTAAGTGTGCATATCCTCCATCATATCATGCATGATGTTCATCTCCCACTCCTGTGCTTCCAGATGGGCATCAGACATCCTTACCCTCTGAGTCAAATCCTCCACCTGTGACTCCAATTCCTTCACTCTGTTCAAGTACTGGCTGCATGAGGTGCAGGACATGGTTGCTGATGTCCCACCCTCACTCAGCAAGGTGCTGTCATGCTGGGCAGCCATCCATTTTGGTTGTACTATATCCACTGCATCCAAAACTGTATTTATTTCTAGAATGGTGCAATGAATGAAAATGACTCATTTTGCTGGCATTGCTTGGATGAAGGCACAGTACTTGGGCTGTGTAGCTTCCTTTTTCACAAGGCTTGTGGGGAGTTGGTGGATTGAGTGTCTGCAGATGTACTGGGTACTGAAGTGGAGGGGCTGACAGAGGGTGTGCAACAGCGATGACTTGAGGGGGACCAACTGCAGGTAGGTGGCCTTGACTGTGAATGGGAATGCCCCCAGATGAGAGTTGCATCTGTCAAAGGACAACAACTATGCTTCAATGTGCAGCATTGATAGCACACACAGCCTGGCTTGCATTCTGCACATGGGAAGCCACAGCATACACATGTGGCACATCGATCAGACTTGACTCAGGGGATATAGTCAGCCAGAGGGGACAGCAAGTCTTCATGGGGGCGATGCATGGTGGTCAATGAGGTGGGGGTATGGTTGGGGGTGGTGGCTACCATTGCAGTACCATGGGCATCATTGTTATTGTACTGCTGTGATTGGTTCTTTTGGGTTCTTTGGGAATGACATAGGGGCCATCAACCTGGCTGGGTGTGTTGGAGGACTCTTGGATGTCCCTACTAGTTTTGTCCATGGCAGGTACAGTGTCCACACTCACCACAATATCTTTTCCCTTCCCCTTCCCTACTGACTGTTGGAACCTACTTGTAGTAGAATCCACATCTTGTACTGTAGGACTGGTAGCACAGTGGTAGTGCACCAAACCTAGTGTGTTGGGGGTCCCAGGTTTGAGTCCTGGCCTGTCCAGTATTTTCAACACTGACTGACCCACATCCTGTATACCCTCTGGCACATCACCAGACCACAGTTTCCCCCTCTCCAGCACCTCCAAATCTTGAGGTATCAGTTCTCCTCCAAGAGATGCCCACTGGTGACTGACCAACTCTTCCAGACAGCTGTGGATAACTGCTGCCCAATTTGGCCAATTGACAAAGGCCTTGATGTTTGGCTCTGGCAGTCACACATCCAATGCAATTAAGATATGGGGCATGGAAAACCCCCGAGGAAGGGAACCCTCAATAGCATGCACATAGTTCTGGTACAAATTATATTATAGAACATGAAGATAACATGTTGGACTTACAAGTTGTTCCCAAATGGCCTCATAGCAGTCCCACCATACTTTTGTATCCTTTACAACTCATATCATGGCCAGATGTTCTGATATCCTCTCAGTAACTTGGTTAATGACATCTGTGGGATTGATCGGGGTCGATGTGGATGGTGGAAGGCTGGTTTTTTCCATTGTAAAGGTGGGGGGCAGTGGGGCTATCTGTTCAGGAGGATGGATTTGGTTATCAGTGTAGAGAGAACTCAGAAAAAGAGTAGATGGTCCCCAACTGCCACAGTGAGTGATTACATAGTCTAACATAGTGCCATGTGTTTTGCCTTGGTTACATGGGGCCTAATTCATCACAAAAGCTACCAACTAAGATTGGAATAAGGTTGGAATAAATACAACTCATCTATAAATCTACAGTAGGAATACTTAGACATTTGTCGCTCATGTACTATAGGCCCTTTCAACATGTGGTTCTGACATAATCACCACATTTTCATTTATAAACCTCTAGGTGACTGTGTTATTCTTTTTCTGCCTTGTTCAACTGTTAGATAGGCATCATCAAATGGGTTCCCAAAATGTTTGCTTCATTGATCACACTGCTGGGCAAACTGGTATGTAGACTCTGCATGCAGTAATGCAGTTAATTAGTTATATTCAGGTACATTTGACTCTGCAGGATGGTCACCCCCTCCTCCACCATCCCAGGCAGACATGTCCCAGTCCATGGAGCATGTAACAGAAAATGTGGAATGGGGAAACCCTCGACCACAACCAGCTGCAAGAGATATTCTAGGGGTAAGTACTATCTATCTTCCACTAATTGCTAGTTGTCACAATACCCATAGCATTTGCTGCAGTGGCCCTCACCACCACCTCCACCACAGCCACCACAGCATGCTCTAGCAACTACACACCCTATCCTTCTGGTCTGGGAAGGATGCCCCATCCTTCCAGAGTGCATCTGCCAGAGAGTTGCTTAGTCAGAGCACACATCACTTAGTCAGAGTGCACATCTATCCTTCTCCAGGAAGGATGGGGCATCCTTCTTGGAGGAGAAGGATAGCTTACATCATGACCCTTCACACATGCTTAGTACATGTCCATTGCATGCATTGCTATGTTCTAACCCCCTGTGTGAGAGGTTGTGAGGTGCAATGTGCAATGTCCATCTGCTCTGTGTGTGGTGTTGATGAATGTTGCCTGTATATCATAATCTATGACATGTGTTGAATCTTGCCATTGCCTGGTCTTGAAATCCTCATCCAACATGGATCTGAGATCCATCTCTGTCAGTGTCATGTCTCTCTGAGTCTTCATGCACTTGCCAGTTCCTGGTAGTAGTATGTTCTAACCAGCTAGCCTAACCTTACTAGGACCTCCCTGCTGCCATGTTCTATTTGCAAGGCTCCCTCCCTCCTGTTCTGTCTCTCTTGCTCTCACTCATCCTCCATCCACACAGGACTCTTTTTGACCAGGTAGGCTTTTCCAATGTAATCTAGCATGCTGTCGCAGGGGCAGACATATTGACCCCATCCACTATGTCTTGCAGGCCATTACTCATACATAGATGGACATGTCAGACATTGAATCTGCTGATGATGTGCTTGACTTCAACCTCAGGTGCACTCTTCTCATCAAGCTCCAGTGGAAACCAAACTTATGATGCACTGACCTATCCAGTGATGATGCTGATGATGCAGCTCCACAGGACGAAGCTCTCATCGACAAAGGTGAGCATGACACTCCATTTGATGTCGCTGAGGTCCCCTGTCAGCTAGCCACAGGGGATCACCATGCACAGGTCGATGTTCACCTTGCTCTATATCCAACTCAAGGACCAGCAGACGATGAATATGTCCATCTGTTCAACATCCATCACATGAAGCACATCTCTCTGAGAGCCCTGTGCCACCTACATAATAACCAACAGGCCATGTCAGTGATCACACTACTCTCAAAGAGGCACCAGTTGAGGCTTGACGATGAGGATCATGTCAATGTCATGGCCAACCCCAACTTGGTCCCTCGCCTCGCACCACATTACCTTGATTATACTCTATGTTGGCTCTTGTCATGGTCTCGATGCAGCACTCCCAAATGTCGACATTGATCACAACTGGACAGCCAAGCTGCAGCTGTCCATGGCAAACCAGTTCTGGCCTGACAATGCCATCAACTCCCTCCCATTTGACCCAAAGGGTCATATGATGTATATTGGGACATGATTGGATGACCAAATGTGGATTGTGATGGTCCCCAATAAGTTTTTTGATTTACAGGATCCCAAGAACACTCATGAGAAGCTCCCAGTCCTTGCCCACAAGCATCCAGTGGTGGAACCCAAGCATGCATGCATGATGGTGATGTTCATTGCCCATGTCCTTGCTGACATGCGATTGGAGGACATCCACTGCATCCATCCATATCCCAAGCCACTGACATGGGATACCATATGAGATTCGACCGAGATCCTGTGAGTACCATTTGAGATCTGGGCTTTCACATGGTTTCCCCCCCCATCTACTTTCATCGACATTTCCCCTTCATTGCACAATACATGTCCCATGCATGTATGGTGTTGTGCATGTTGCCAGCTGCATCCAGTTGTGCATTTTTTGCAACCCCTCATTTTGTGGAATTTCAATGGTCTTGGCTTACAGATTTTATTTTTCAGTGGACACTTTGGACAAGGGAATCGCACCATCAACCTCTGCTTGACTGACCTCCAGCGCTTACATCAGGGGTTCTTAAATCGTTGGCATCCATGGGTCACTGCTGCTCCACAATCTTGGAAGGTGGATGGTTTTCTTACACAGAATGCTCTGGTTGGCATCACACTCCAGTATGGTCAAAACCAACCACTCCTGCTAGGGCAAAATGCAGACCTTGAGTGCCACAACTGGGACCGCGATCGCAAGTATGCTCACATACGTCAAGTGTCATTCTCTTTGGCCACACATATTAGGTATGTATAATCATTATCATTTTATTCCCTTTCACATGCAGTTCGATGGAGATACTGATGCTCTGCACCTCACTGACTACAGCTATCTCAATGTTAATGGATGGAGTGCAATAGATCGTGCACTCATCCAGCAGGCCAACCCAGTTATCTATGACAAGCCTGACGATGATCCCACATGGGAGCAGGTCGATCTTGCAGATTTGCCACTTGTTGATGAGGATGGATTCGAAATCAATGTGTACAACCCAGATGGCTTCCGCATCCCCAGGTGGAAACCTACCGGCTTTGAGACTTGTGGAGCATTGTTGGACCTCAAGAAAGTCCATGAACTGTTCCAGGGCACTGAAGATGCTCATGGACATGTCCAAAATGAGGTACCATTCACTGTCTACCCACTTGCATTCACATGAGATCTTGGTAATGTCAAGGCAGCTGGACTGATGCTGACCTTTGCATGCAGGGTGAAGCAACTGAATGCTGCCATCCACGAAGACAATAGAGCTGCTCACCATAATGTCGATGATGATGATGATGATGATGGAGAAGCCAGGACTGGACCACTGCCTCTTCGCTATGGTACCCCCCTGTTCTACTCTACCTCCTCTGTCCACCAGAACACTCCTCAGGACCCCTGGCACTCGGTCACGTGACACCGCCTCCTCCTATCTCCACTCCCCTCTCACTGCTCACCCATGCCCCTCCCCATTCCATCTGCCCCCCAACCCTGAGGCAAACCTCCAGGTTTGCACCCCTCTCTGCTCTCCCCATTCTCTTGTTCTACTCTTCCTCTTCTCCCGCCTCTATGTCTCCATTCCAATCCTCTTCTACTTGTCCCTCCCTCCGTTCCCTCTCTAGTTCCTCAGCCTCTTCCAGCGCTGACCCTTCTCTTGGTACAAACAGCCGTAACCTCCATGCATGCACTAGCCCTCCCACTGGGAAGCCCTCTAGGGTCACAACCTTGTATGAATTTCCCATCCTTTCTACCACTCTCCTAGGTGCTGACCATCTCGGCAGTAGCTTCCTTGTGCTCGTCATTGTCGTATCCAGCGCGCTATTGTAGACCTGCACCAGGTCACCTTCTTTAAAGACCACCTCTCCAGTTGCCGATCCCAGTACCTGTTTATCGAAGGTGGCCTTCCTTTTGATGGCATGCTTGACAGCCTGGCCCACCCCATCCAACCATTGCTGCTCTATGTAGGCCAGCTGTACATCGACATCCCTGCTCTCTACTGGTCTTGTTGCCTCCTCTATTGGTGTGTGTGCTGTGTTGATGACGAAACCTAGTAGTAACTCCTTTGGCAACAGCTGGAACGCTGGTACTATGTGTTCGTTCAGCTGCCATATTGCTTCTTCAAAATGCACCGGCCATGCTGCTGGTACACCATCTGTCCTTGCCAATTCATTCGCATCCTCGCCCACTTCTGGGCTGCACATCCGTTTCAAGTGACCTATCAATTTTCCGTTAGCATTTTCTACTAGGCTGTTGACCCACGGTGCATATGCTGCCACCACGTGCTGCTCCACTCCATTTGCCTCGCACCATGCTCTGACTTCCCCATTGTTGAAGTGGGGTCCACCGTCTGTCATGAATGCCTCTGGCGCTCAGAAGGTTCTTCTTACTGTCTGTAGTCCTTTGATCGTTGTCTTCGCTGTGCCATGTGTTTTCAACTTGAATCCCCACATGTATTGCGAGTATGTGTCCATAATCAAGAGGACTGTGTGGTACCCTCCTTTGCCCTTCGGTAGGCTCAGGTAGTCCACTACCAACAATTCGAACGGGTGTCATCTGGTGACCGGGTATAGCAACGAGTGCAGGCCCATGGAGCCGAAGTTCTTGCATTGTGGGCATCGGTGTAGCGCTTGTACAATTGACTGGTCGAGTTGTGGACTGTAAATTCGATCCATTAGTTTCAATTTTACTAAGTCCCTACCCCAGTGTCCATTCGCTTGATGTTCCTGTGCTGCCAGTTCGATCGCTTCTTCTTGTGTGACGCATTTGATCTCTGGCCTTGCCTGTAGTGACTTAACTGATGGTAGCTGCCACAGCTTCCCATCCCTGATCCTGTAGCCCTCTGCACGATGCCTTGCCCTCTTCTGCTCTCAGCTCATGTCCTCTTTGTCTAGCTTTCCAATCGCCTCGATGACCTCTAGGAACAAAGGTTCATCAGCAAACCTGTCTCGTAGCTGTGTGAACGAGGCGTCTTGGCCTATGGAGAACAAATCGTTCGTGATGCCCCTCACCGCTTCCCAGTCCTCGCTGACTGACCACGTACTCCCATCCCCTTCCATTACTGGCAGTCCTGCATGCATGCGACTCAATGCATCGGCTGCTGCATTCATCCTTCCTGGTCAGTGATGCACATCTATGATCTGGTGCACTGATATTCCATCTCTCCACCATGCATGCACCATGGATAGCCTGTCATTGCATAGTGTGTCCCTGAGCACTATGCAATCAGTCTCTACCTCAACTGGGAATCCCCAGATCGTGTCACTGAAATAGTCAAATCCAAATTTGAGTGCAGTGAATTCCAAGATATACGGTTTGTACTTCTCTTCTGTTGGTGATGTCCATTTCAATGCGAACCCTACTGGGTGTACTGTTGACACTTCCTCCCCATTCGGTGTCCTTGACATGAACTGCTGCGCTAAGACAGCCCTGAACCCTTCTTTGCAGCCATCTGTTGTCAGTATGAATGGGGTTCTGTCGAACTTCAGTGCTCTCAGCACCGGTTCGGTGACCAGCAATTGCTTGAGCCTGAGGAACGCTTTAGTGTGCCTCTGCGTCCAATACTTTTCTAAGACTCTGTCTCGTAAGTACTGGTGGTATTGCTTCTTTCCTACCTTCATCGCTGGGTCTGTCATGTCCAGGTTCCTCTGTAGGTCTGTTAGTGGTGCGGCTATCTTTGCATAATCCTTCACCAGTGGTCTGAAATAGCCCATTAGCCCGAGGAATCTCATGAGCTCTAACAACATGTTGGGTATTCACCACTTAGCTATGGCCTCCAGCTTGGTGATGTCTGGCTTTATGCCTGTTTTCCCGACCCTTGCTCCTCCAAACACGACCTCTGAGAAGAAGAGTTTCGTCTTCGCTGGTGAGAGTGACAACTCCTTTTCACAACACCTTATGAGTAATCTTTGGACTCGCTGCAGTAGCTCTTTAAACCAGTCTCCCACCATTGCATTGTCATCGATGAACATTTCCAGGCCCAACTCTGTAACCAGGTCCCTGAAAACTGCGTTAGTCATATCTGAGAAACATGCTGGTGCACCCAGGAGGCCCATCGGCATTTGCTGGTAGCATTGGAACCCCCGCCCTTCTGTTGGAGCGGGGAGTGTGGGAAAGGAGGTTGGAGGTGAGAGCAGGGAGATAGGTGTGGGGAGTGCCAGGGGTCCCAGCAGAGAGAGGGGTTGGTGAGCGCAAGAGTGTAGATCAGTAAGCAAGGTTGCTTGTACCAGTCAGGCATCGGGCATCAGCAGCAGTTCTGGCTAGTCCATCTGGTGACGAGAGGGGACAGCGAACCCCAGCAACGGAAGCACATCTGGAGTCATCTACATTACAGGAGGTAGCAAGGATAAGAGGCATGTATAGGAGAAACAGCAGGGTAGAGGCAGGCAGCAGTACAGGAATCACGGAAAGTGGTACTACGTCGTCGTTGGCAGCAGACGAAGAATTCGAGCTGTTTACACCACGAAGACCTACAGGTACCGCAGCAGGCCACACTTGGGCTAGAGCCCAAGCAAGAAGCACGAGTGCAGCAGCCACCACACAGTCATACCATTTACGACCTGCCTGCTTCCCATCCTCACTCAAACAAGAGGAGGAAGACCTAGAGCAGAGACTGGGAGAAACGACGACCTCAGGAAGAAGGAACCAGCCTATGACACCATCTAGACCGAGTGGGACAGCTCCGGCCAACTCCACGATGTCGTATCAGATCATAAACATCAACGAAACTGCTAAAGTCATACCACTCTTCCGGGGGGACTACTCGAGCAAGGAAGAGCTGGCAGATTGGATCACAGAGTTCCAACTATCTCTCCCATCGTCATGGATGGAGAGGATGAAAGTTGACCGGTTTGGTTTACAGTTAGCAGCAGGAAGTTATGCGGATGAATGGTTCATGAACTTGCCATCGGAAGACAAGGTGGACATGGCGACGTTAAAGGCCGTGTTCCTCAAAAGATGGCCACCAACAAGAAGGCCCAAGTGGACGCAGATGCAACAACGTGAGTGTATCAGAGCACTGAAGCTAGATGAAGAAGAAATTGGAAGTTGGGTGGAAATGGAAATGGGAGGTGACTATGGGCACATCATGTGGGCAAGGAAAATAATGAGGTTAGCATTGAGTATGGGAGACATGGAAGGAAGGTTAATCGAATATGCGGTGGAAGAAGCCCCAGCAGCATTGAGAAACAAACTGGAGGAAGAGTATGACAGTTGGGATGAGTTTGTGGAGGCGGTGAGAAAAGTGAAGGTGAAGAAGATGCTGAGATCGAGGGAAGCTAGGAAGGGAGAGCAGGAGCTACGAAATGAGGTCGCGGAACTCCACCAGCAGATTGGGCAACTCACGATCTGAAATGCCACACAGAACTACCAAATGAGGGCAACGGTACACCCAATGGGAGAAGGTATGGCGCAGGGGTATGGGAACCAGTACCCAAGAACAAACGCAATATCAAGCGGGGCCAGCAGGAACATAGTAATCCCGTGAGTTCCGTTAACTCGAGCTCAAATTCTAGAGAAGGCTACGTCCATGCCTCATCGAGCAAATACGGAGGCGGGGAGGAGGCAGTATGAAATGGACATCGCAGCATGGCATAGATCCTTTGGAGAAGGGACAACACCAGCTTTGGAACGACCGTACCCACTAAAACTGGGAACAGCAGCGATAGGAGCGGGGGAATGCTTCATGTGCGGCATGGTCACAGACCCACCACACATAGGGGGCACATGCACAGCCAAAGAGATACTGCGCCCACATGAATCCAGGTGGTGACAAATGGTGGCAGGCATGCTCCGACAGGCAGCACAGCTAAGGTCCAACCCGATACCGGTACAATATGTCTGGCCGAGCCCTCACCAGGTCGAAGTCAGCGCTGAAGCGGATGCACCACGGGTGTATATGGTAAACGCCGAAGAAGGTTGGCAGGGGAGGAACGTAGAAGTAGACAAAAATTGAGGAGATCACTGGGAATGGACGACAGAGGGAAACTTCTAGGGGCTGCGAAGAGCGACGGACAGTCGACAGCCCCAAGGAAGCATCTGTCTCAGAAGGATTGGTGGCCAACGAACCAGGGAGAGTTCACTCAGGGCGAACCAGCAGCGGAGGTAGCAGACATACAGAAGGATGAAGTGGAGGAAAGTCAGGATGCATTGCACATGAGTAAAGTACACGACACTGGGAATACAGTAACTGACATGTATGCATTGGACGTGATGGGTCAGCCAGTCAAGCCACAAGTCGGCCGCCCGTTCATGGCAGTTCCGAGCCTAGAGGGACCTAAAGGAGAGAGGGTCAGGTTCCTGGCAATAGTGGACAATGGAGCAATGATAAATGCTCTGGACACAGTGGCGTATGACAGGGTAAAAGGACGGTTGAAAGAACTAAAACCGTCTAAGCAGGTCTTGAGGATGGCGGACGGGTCGCTGGTAGCGTCAACGGGAACGTGGTCAGGCGTCTTGCAATGGGAATCGACAAGCACAGAGACGACTTTTGAAGTGTTCCCGAGTGGGGGTTCGTGGAGAATGCTGATCGGGAAACTGTTATTGGACCAAATGAAGGCGGTTCATGATTACAGTAGAGACTCAATATGACTACCACACAAAGGAGGCTACGTGGAAGTTGCCAACCACGCACATCAGGAAACGCCAAACCATGTCCTACCCATGAGAGTCCCTACATCGGTGACAGAGGACAAAGGCGCGAGGGTAATGGGTGGAGAGAGGGAAGAGAAGGCAGAAGTAGATGTGAGGCAAGTAACAGCAGGGGAAGCAGAGGAGACAGAGGACAGAGAGGACATGACAGCGGGATGCAATGTGGGCTCATTGAGAGAGGAAGAGACGAGGAAGGTTCTAACAAGACTCACGGAAAAGGGCCCCTTCTACCCACCAAGGGTGCAGGCAATACTGAAGGCGATCAAATGTGGACCGCTTCTGCTGGATAAAGTGAGACAAGTATGGGAGATGGTC
Organism: Pisolithus marmoratus; assembly: GCA_024613145.1. NCBI lineage: Eukaryota > Fungi > Basidiomycota > Agaricomycetes > Boletales > Pisolithaceae > Pisolithus > Pisolithus marmoratus. The sequence goes on along the minus strand of JANFAE010000237.1, from coordinate 107,974 downwards.
GCAGAGTTTGCAGATACCTTTGCACTGTCGGTGAAGGAAGTGAAACCGGTCTCGTTCATAAAGTTCCGGTTGAACATCCCTAGGGACGCCAAACTTCAACTGAAAGTCAGCCAAAAACCACTCACACAAGCCCAGAAAGAGTGGTACTTACCGGTGCTAGACGAGTTTAACAAGGCAGGGATCCTATGCAACATCAGATCGGACGAGGTGCGAGCAGTACACCCAACGGTACTGGCACAGAAAGCACATGGGGCACTGGGTCTCACGATGGAAGAGATCAGGAAAATCGTCGAAGAGCAGTGCAGGGATGGCGCTAGACTAGACGGTGCCAGACTAGGGCAAGGTCCAAGCCAGGTAAAGAGCGAAGGCCAGGAAAAGAAACCAAAATGGTGCGTTTGCCAGAACTTCCATGAACTCAACAAAATATCGAAGGTTGCGCCAATGCCCCAAGGCGATATCAGGGCAAAGCAACAGCGGCTGGCAGGTCATCAGTACGTGTGTGTCATGGACTTAGCCTCAGGCTTCTACGCAATCGAGGTTGACGAAGAGCATCAACCATACTTATGCATCTACATGGAAGGCAGAGGCTATCAGTGTTACCAACACATGCCTATGGGGTTACTAGGCTCACCGTCTTGCTTTTCAGATATGACAGTGATCGCGTTTAAGGACCTAGCAGTACAAATAGGCCTTGAAACATTTGTAGACGACAACGGGATAGCGGGAGACGAATTCCAGGAGCTACTAGGACGACTACGCGTGTTTCTCGTTAGGTGTTGAGAAACGGGTGTGTCGTTGTCGCCACAAAAGTTGCAACTGTTCATGTCGGAGGTGGTGTTCGGAGGGGCGAGAGTAGGTTGGGATGGAATCAGACCAGACGTAGCAAAACTGGAGGCAGTCGCTAAGTGGCAAATACCCAAGTCGCTATTAGAATTGATGAGATTCTTAGGGCTAACAGGGTATTTCTGATCGTTAGTCAAGGATTATGCCAGGATAGCAGCACCCCTGACAGATCTGCAACGGAACCTTGACCTACCGACACCAGACGCAAAAACAAGCAAAAGGAGGTACAAACAGTACCTGCGAGACAGGTCATTAGAGCGGTACTGGACAGCCAGGCAAACGAGGGCATTCCTAAGACTGAAACAAGTGTTGATGTTGGAACCAGTACTGAGAGCGCCTAAGTTCGACGGTACGCCCTTCATACTGACCACAGATGGGTGCAAAGATGGTTTCGGAGCAGTGTTAGCACAACGTTTTGAGACAACACTGGCGAATGGGGAGAAGGTAACAGCGGTGCATCCAATCGGGTTTGCATCCAAGCGGACGTCAAGCGTAGAAGAGCGATACAAACCATACATCCTCGAGTTCACAGCACTGAAGTTCAGGATCAACCGCTTCAGCGACACAATCTGGGGTTTCCCGGTAGAACTGGAAACGGATTGCATGGCACTCAAGGACACGCTGTGCAGTGACAGGTTGTCCTTAGTACATGCAAGGTGGCGAGATGGAATATCGGCATACCAGATCGTAGATGTGAGGCACAAACCGGGCAGAACCAATGCCACAGCAGATGCATTGAGCCAGATGCATGCAGACAAACCGAGGACGCATGACGATGGCAGTGGGTGGACAGTCAGCGAGGATTGGGAGGCACTGAAGGGCATAATCAATGATTTGTTCACTGTAGAGGCCAGCCCAGAGTATGTGGCTTTAAAGGAATGTTTTGCTAACGAACCGTTGTTCCTAGAAGTGGTAGAGGCAATCTACAACCTCAAGACAACCATCAATGACAGAGATCGATGACGAGTGCAGCACCACGCAGAGGGTTATCACGTTGAGAACGGATGACTATGGCGAGTACAGTCGACGAAATCAGTATGAGCCAGGCCAAGAGTCGAGTGCATCACACAAGAGGAAGCCGTTGCATTGGTGGAGGAAGAACATAGGTCGAACGGGCATTGGGGACATGATCTCATCAAGCTCAAGTTGATGGATACCATCTGCAGTCCACGTCTAGATCAATCCATATGACAAGCACTTCTGAAATGCGCGCAGTGTAAAAACTTCGGTTCAATGCACCTGCACTCGTTGCTGTACCCGATCACAAGGCGCCATCTGTTCGAGCTGGTGGTGGCAGACTACCTGTCTATGCCAAAAGTATGTCTGGGGATTCAAGCTCAAAGTGCACGGTACAGTGAAGACAATGATCGATGGACTGAACATGATAGCACACATGTTTAAAGCTCCTGAGACGTTCATGACAGACAGGGGGTCGCACTTCAACAACGGAGAAGTAAAAGCATGGTGCGAAGCGCATGGAACAAACCAGCACATAGTGGCAGCGTATGCACCTTGGATCAACGGGCTGGTGGAGAATGCAAATGGCAAGCTACTGGGTAGGTTACAGAGGATGTGCAGTCCGAGGCTAGGAGAAGATGAAGAACGCGAAGGAAGCCCAGACAGCATAACAAAGACATGGCCAGACCACTTCCAGGAAGCAGTAAGACAAATGAATGAATGAATCTTACCAGCCTTCCAGCTTTTGCTGAAGGAATTGTTATTGGGACTAGTGGTGAATACAAGTCGAATGCCAGTCAGAGAGGCAGCACAAGAACCAGACGAGAAAGCAGTAGACATGCAGCTAGCCTACATGGAACAACAGCGCTTGGATGGAGCAGAGCAGGTGGTGCTACACGTGGTAAGGAGAAAAGCTGCATTCGACAAGTGGGTACTACACTCAGTTACAGGGGAAGTAGTTTTCAAAGAAGGGCAGTTGGTCCAAGTACATGAGACGGCCCTCGACACAACTTTGGCAAGCTCGAGGAAACTGCAGCCCAGGTGGTCAGTGCCAAGACGTGTAGTCGAAAGGATGGGAAACTCCTACAAGCTCATCACGCTAGAAGGGTTCCCAGTAGGTGGGTTAGTCCATGCGAGGAGACTACGGTTGTTCATACCGAGAGATGGCATGGCGCTAGCAGAAATACAGGAGGCGATGGGGGCAAGCGAGGAAGAAGAAGCAGAAGAGAGCTTCGAGTTAGAGCTAGGAGATGAAGAAGATGGAGAGGGAGAGTGAGGAGCAAGAAGGAAGCGACCCCGGAGTGTCACATCTGTAGAAGGGGGCACATGGAGCAGGGAGTGTGGGAAAGGAGGTCGGAGGTGAGAGCGGGGAGATAGGTGCGGGGAGTGCCAGGGGTCCCAGCAGAGAGAGGGGTTGGTGAGTGCGAGAGTGTAGATCAGTAAGCAAGGTTGCTTGTACCAGTCAGGCATCAGGCATCAGCAGCAGTTCTGGCTAGTCCACTGTATACATGCAAAGGTACGGTTGATCTTCCTCTTCCACTTCTATCGCATAAAACCCTGATGCTAGGTCCATTATGCATATATACTCGTGTCCTGCCAGCCGCTGTTGTTTCGCTCAGATGTCCCCCTGCAGCATCGGCACTACTGTCATCACCTTGTTGAGTTCGCCAAAGTTCTGGTGGACCCTCCACTTCGGCTTGCCTGCTCCTTCTGGCTCTTTCTCTGTTTGTCTCGGCTTCAGTGGCAGCTCCCCACTTGGTTTTTCCCCATGTATGATGCATTGTTCCTTGACGATCCACCTTATCTCATCCATGGTCAACCCTGCCATTCCATGAGCCTTCTGAGCCAGTACCATGGGATGGACTGCTTTGACTTCATCTGGGCGTATGTCCCTAAGGATTCCTGCCCTGTTGAACTCATCCAGTACTGGTAAGTACCATTCCTTCTGTGCTTGTGTTAGTGGTTTCTGGTGCACTTTCAACAAGAACTTAGTGTCTTTGGGCATGTTCAGTCTGAACTTGATGAAGTTCACTGGCTTTACTTCGCGTACAGACAGTACAAATGTGTCTGCAAACTCTGCAAGCAGGTCTTGTACCTGTTTCAACTTGTTTGGGGGAAGGTTCCCATACTGGACCATTTCCACTATCTTGCACACTCTTGGAGGGTAGAACGGGCCTTTTGAGGTGAGTCTTGTAAACACCTCCTCGCTGCCCATGTTGTCCTCTATTCTCATCTCTTCTAGCTGCTCCCCTTTGTCCCCTTTCTCTACTCCCTCGCTGCTGTCTTGTGCCACCAGCACTCCTACTCCTGCTACTTGCTCTTTGTTCTTGTCCCTCCCTTCCTGACCCTTTGCCTCTCCTCCAGGTACCCATGTGGGCAGCACGGTTGCTGGTATCGTTCTCTTTCCTAGGTTTGTGATCTCGTGGTGCCTGTGTCCCCATGGTAGCGAAATTGAGTCTGTGCCGTAGTTGTGCACTGCCTTTGCCTCATCCAATAAGGGTTTTCCTATCAGCATCCTCCACGACCCTCCGCTGGGGAAGATTTTGAACAACGTTTCGACTGACGCTGGTCCCCACTGTACCCTGCCCATCCACGTTCCCTCTGATGGTACCAGTGAGCCATCCGCCATCTTCAATGTCCTCATCGATGGGTTCAGTCTGTCCAGTCTCCTCTCCACTCGTCAGTATGCTTCTGAGTCAATTGTGTTTATCATGGCACCACTGTCGACCATGGCTAGGAACTGTACGCACTCTCCTCATGGGCCCTCTAGTCCTGGTACTGTCATGAATGGGTCGCTTTGATATGTTCTCGCCGGCTTGCCTGTCGCCTCCACCCTATACACATCAATGATAGTATTCAGCTGTGACTCTATGCTATGACTAGCATCAACAGGCGTCATCCCTCCCTTTCCATCTCATACTGGTTCGTCACTAGTCGGATCTCTCTTCGGGACTACAGTTGATCTGCTGTTGTCTGTAGTCCCAAGTCATTTTCCTCCTGTACCCAGCCCCATGTATTCTTGTACTCCCCTAGTTCTCCTTCCATTTGCCAAGCGTCCCATGGCATGACCGCATTTATGAGTGGTGTCGTGCTGGCCGGTTGCAATGCTGCCTGGGGTGGTGCTGGCCAGGCATAGTTCACTGGCACTGGCATGGTTCTGGGTTGCATGGCTCTCCTCAACATACCTGCTACTAACTGTCTCCACCATGTCTCGTGTGGCTTGAGTGTCTCCCTTGCTGTGCACGCACTGCCGATGTGGGGCAGGTCTGTCACTAGCCCACAACTGAAGCACTCGCCTGTGCCCACAGCTGCTGTCCCTGGTTTCAATGGGTACGGTCTCTCCAGTGACAGTGGGGTATCGTATCCATATGTCCTATGCCACAGTTCAACATCTGCCTCATATTGTTGTCTGCCTGCCTCTGTGTCTGGTCTCTTCGGCAGAACGCTTGTCTTCTCTAAAATCTGGGACCTTGTGAGTGGGGGGCGCTGCATTCCTACATTCCATGTGTATGCCGCCGCTGCTACGTTGGGGGCAAGTCCTTGTGATACCAACATGTTACTCTGCCCTTGAGGCTGTGGGACATATGTTGGGCATGCATACCCTCGTGTGACCAGCATGCCTGTGGTGCGTACCAACAGGTTTGACATCTGTTGCTGCAGGAGTGCGATGGTTTGGTCCCGGGTTCGGTCTGCCCTCTGTCTCTCCCTGTTCCTCCTGAGTTTCTCCACTTTGATGCTCTGCACCACCGTGATGAATTCCTCCCAACTCATGTAGTCTTCATCCAGCTCGTCTCTGATCACTTGTGGCGCACTCTCTATTGCGCAGAGTATTAGCATTCCGCCTGCATCCCCCATGCTTAGTGCCAGTCGCTTGACCCTCTCTGCCCATAACACATGGCCGTAATCCCCTGCTCTTCCTTCCTCGACCCATTCTCCGATCTCCTCTTCTTTCAACACCTGGTCCTTGATATGCTCCCTCTGCTGTACCCTCATCAACTTGGGCCGTTGGGCTGGCAGCCACCGTTTCATGAACGCTACTTTCAACGTCCCCATATCTTTCTTGTCCTCTGTTGGTAGGTCCTCAAACCACTCGTCAGCATAGCTGCCCAGTGCCAGTTGTAGTCCGAATCTATCCACCTTCCTCGCTTCCGACCATGAGTCTGGTACTGACAACTGGAACTGCGTGAACCAGTCTGCTGGTTCTTCTTTGTTGCCATAGTCTCCATGGAATAGCAGTATGATTTTGGCAGAGTCTGACATGATTCTGCTGTTTCCCCTTGTAGCCTGTGTGGTCATTGTGTTCACTATGGGGTAAGCTTGCAGTAGGTTGATGGCTGTTTGCCCGTCATGTACTCGCTGTTGGGTTGCTCTCGGCGTTGGTGAAGGGGGCGTGGATGGCTGTGGGTTCTGCAGTCTGTGTAGATACGTTGCTGCTGGCGTCGTGAACACCGCTGTTCATAGTCTGAACTGTGCTGGGTCTCCTCCTAGTCCTTGGTACGTGTGTGTGTCTCTCTGCCTCCTGCATTCCACTCCCAGTATCCCCGCACTACTTTCTGATACCAAAGACTCTGTAATGCTGCCTTCTGACGTTAGTCTGCTATCTGCATTCCAGTCCCAATTCCCAATTCCTCTGAGCGATGCTACCATTTGAAGTGTGATTGAGTCTGTGACTACTCGTCATTGTGAGGTTCGCGATCCCCTCTCATCACCAGATGGAGAAGCCAGGACTGGACTGCTGCCTCTTCGCTATGGTACCCCCCTGTTCTACTCTACCTCCTCCATCCACCAGAACACTCCTCAGGACCCCTGGCACTCGGTCACATGACCCCGCCTCCTCCTATCTCCGCTCCCCTCTCACTGCTCGCCTGTGCCCCTCCCCGTGCCAATGATGACGATGATCCCATGATGCCTAACTGCCATTCGCCAGCCCTTCTTGGTATTTCATCTCAGATATATAACTAATAATCTCCTCTTGGCACCAGAGCCTCTGGTATCGGACATGTCTTTTGGACACATCTCTCTCTATGTGGATGCATCTCTCCCTTGGGCCTGTCCACACAGCCACAGATGCATCTCTCCCTTGGATGCATCCACACAGCCACAGATGTGTCTCTCCCTTGGATGCATCCACACAGCCACGGACACATCTCTCCCTTGGATGCATCCACACAGCCATGGACACGTTGTAGGAAAAGAAGAATTGAGACTGGGGGGGAGAGTGCTGATGTCTGAAGGGGGAGAACTTCCAGAGGGGCTTCTATAGCCTGGTGAGAGAAGCTGTCTGAGAACGTCTGAAGCTGTCTGGGGCTGTCTGAACACTGAAGAAGGCCACACGCAACCTTCTCAAACTCGAAACTCGAAACTCTCGCTTGTAACTCGTTACTTCGATGTTAGAAAGGTAAGTACATGCCCAGTAGGTAAATAAATGCTGACTAAGCAATAAAACCTTGCACTAAAGTAATAAACATAAAAGAAATAGAAAATCAAGTTAGAATATGAGAAACACAGAATAAAAATAAAATCTCCTGGTAGGGAAAACCCATTCCCTACAACGTCTCTCCCTTGGATGCGTCCACACAGCCACAGATGCATCTCTCCCTTTGGACTAGTGATGTCTGTCTGTGCAACTCATCAATGAGTTATGCAGACACTAGTGAACAGATGCAGGTAATGGAGGGTACCAACACCACTGAGCTACTTACACAGTTGGGCAATGATGTTGTAACATGCAGCCTGCACAACTCATTGATGAGTTGTGCCAAATGTTGCAATGCAGCCATGCACTGTGGGCAGCACTGGTGAGATGGATGAGTGCAAGTGAGACTGCTCTGCACAACTCATTGATGAATTATGCAAGCAGCCCACTTGCCCACCCCACACACACACAGAGAAAAAAACAAAAAACACAAGTGAGCTCACCAGCAGTGACATCATATCTGTGTGAAGTGTAGTGCTGCACAACTCACCAATGAGTTGTGCAAGGAATGCAAGAGCATCAACACAAACCAGTGACCCCTCCCCACTGCCAGCAAAGGAAAACAAAATAAAAAATTAGCAGAGACAAGTGAGGACCCAGAAAGAACAAAAAACAATAACACAGAAGAAGACATTGACTGTGACAGGTCATAGACAAGCAATGAGTGAGGATGAGTGAGAAAAGAGAAGAGGAGAGGAGACACAATAACAAACAAACAGAAAGATTTAAAGGGACATAATTAAAATAAGTCAGGGTTATGCCTGGGTACGAGCTACCAATATGGACAAAAACCTGCACATGTGCCATGTGTGCATGTGCAGTTCTTTGGTAATTTAATAAAATTTATAATTAAACTAAGTCGAGTATATAATGACCAAGGAACACACAAATGCACCATGGGCGCATGTGTGGGTTTTTAATGATTTAATAAATTTATAATTAAGCTAAGTACAGGCTGCACCTGGGTATGGGCCACATATTCACACCATGACCAACAAATACACAAATGCACCATAGGTGCATCTGTGGGTTTTTTAATGATTTAATAAATTTTATAATTAAACTAAGTTGAGGTGGGTATTCACACAATGATGAACAACCACACAAATGTACCATAGGTGCATCTGTGGGTTTTGTAATGATCACATGACAAGCTTAATAATCAATAATCTTACCATCTGCAGACTTTGCCACAGACTCCCCAATAATCTTCAAAGGTGACAGACACAGCAGTAAGTTTGACCCCCCCCAGATGCACAGTGCCAAACACAGAAGTCCACCCCCACCCACAGATACACAGTGACAACCACCCCACCCACACAGTGGCAGACAGGGACACAAGTGTAACCCACCATAGACACAGCCACAGCCACAGAGTCAACAGTGCACCCCCCCACTGCCACAGATGCAGACATAGAGTCAGCAGTGTCAACCCCCCCAGATGGAGTGACAGTGAGAGCCCTCTGCCCCCCCCCCCCCCCCAAACAGTGACAGACACAGATGCAGTGACAACCCCCCCACAGACACAAAGACAGAGTAACCCCCCCACCATACACACACAGTGACAGACACAGGCTCCCACCAGACCAAAAAAAAAGAGAGGCAGAGAGTGATGGCCCAGACAGAGTGACAGTGACAACCCCCCCACAGACAGAGACACCAAGTGAGGAGTGACACAGTGACAAGACACACTGGGGGCACAAACATAGTGATACAGAAAGAGTATGCAAAGCAGTGACAGTGAGAACTGCACACACACAGTAACAGAGACAGATGCAATAGAGACAAGAGTGAACCCCCAGACAAAAAAAAAAAACAGAGGCAGAGAGTGAGAGTAACCCCCCCAAAAGAAACACAGTGATGACACACCCCCAGACCCAGAAACAGTGACAGAGACAGACATAGCAAAGACAGAGTGACCCCCCCCCACACACAGTGAAAGGCACAGGCACAGACACCCCCAGGAAAAAAAGTAGGAGAGAGAGACCCCCCAGGAACAGTGACAAAGACAGACACAGACACAGACACAGAGTCAACAGTGATGACACCCCCCCAGACACACAGCGACAGACACAGTGACAAAAAAAAGAGGCAGAGAGTGAGCATGAGAGAGTGACAAGTGAGAACCCACCCACAGACACAGACACAGTAGAGACAGAATAACCCCCCCAGACAAAAAAAAGAGGCAGAGACCCCCACACACACAGAGACAGAACAAGCAGTGACAGCCACCCTAATAATCTCCTCTCAGCCCCAGAGCCTAATAATATGCTAATAATCTTAATGCCGAAGTCAAGCTTGACTTTGCATGCAACCTATCACCAAGGAAATAGGTGACTGGTCACTTATTTCTGGGTAGAGCAGAACTAGCTTAATGCTGGACACCACCTGGAGTCTGCAGACTTTCCCACAGTCCACCAGAGTTTGCCACAGACCACCTTTTTTTTTGCCACAGTCATGCATGAGTTTGCCCACTGCACTGTCAAAATAGGCAACCAGTCACTTATTCTGGGGGAGCACAGAACTAACAAGTAACTAGTAACTAACAACTACCAACTGGCAACTAGTGACTAGCAAGTAGCAAGTAGTGACTAATTGGCACAAACTGTGGACAAGTTGTGCTGTGACTCAGAAAAAAAATAGGTGACCAGTCACTTATTCTGGGGAGTGCAGAACTAGCAAGTCACTAGTAATGAGCAACTACCAACTACCAACTAGTGACTAGCAAGTAGTGACTAGTCAGCACAAATGATGGATGAGTTGTGCTGGTAGTGAGCACTGACCACAAAATAGGTGACTGGTTGCTTATTCTGAGCAGAGTAGCAAGTAACTAGCAACTAGCAAGTAATGACTAGTTGGCACAAATTGTCAATGAGTTGTGCTGTGAGTGACCACTGACAACAAAATAGGCAACTGGTTGCCTATTCTGAGCAGAGGAGTGGAAAGTAACTAGTGACTAGCAATTAGTGAGTAGTGACTAGTTGGCACAAATTGTCGATGAGTTGTGCTGTGAGTGACCCCCCACTGCCAGAAAAAAAAAAGAGAACTTTGACCCCCCCAGAGACAAAGAGTGAGTGGACCCCCCCACAGTAACAGACATGACAGACACAGGACCACTGCAGACACAGACACAGTGACACCAGACAAAAAAAAGAGAGAGACAGAGTGAAAGTGACCCCCCCAGACACAGACACAGACACAGATATGAAAGCAGCAGTGACAGAGACAGAGACAGAGACAGCAAAGACAGAGTGACCCCCCCACACACACAGACTCACAAGTGACAGACATAGACACAGAGTCAGCAATGACAACCCCCCCCAGACACAATGACAAACAGAGTTTGTGTGACAGTGACAGAAACAGACACAGACACAGAAAAAAAAGCAGAGAGTGACCCCCCCACAGACACAGTGACAGACAAAGTTTGACAGTGATGACCACCCCCACACACACAGTGTCAGACACAGAGACAGACACAGTAACCCCCCCAAACACAGTGACAAAAAAAACAGACACAGACCCCCCCCCACAGTGTCAGACACAGTGACAGAAACAGCAGAGGCAGACACAGTAGAGACATAGTGACCCCCCCAGACAAAAAAAAAAAAGAGAGACAGAGAGTGAAAGTGACCAGCCAGACAGTAACAAAAAAAGACAGACAGAGACCCCCCCCACACAGTGTCAACACAGAGACAGAAGAGACGTGAGAGTGGGACCATGCCCCACACAGGCACAAAGTCAGCACAGTGACAGAGACAGCAAACATGAGCCCCTGCAGACAAAAAAAAAACAAAGAGACACAGTGACAGAGAAAGCAGAGGCAGACACAGTAGAGACAGAGTGACCGCTGCAGACAAAAAAAAAGACAGAGAGGCAGAGAGACAGAGAGTGAAAGTGACCCCCCCCAGACACAGTGAAAGAGACAGGACAGAGAGACACAGTAGAGACAGAGTGACCACTGCAGACAAAAAAAAACAGAGAGATGGTGAAAGCAACCCCACCAGACACAGTGACAAAGACAGACACAAGAGAGACAGACACCCCCCCAGCAACAGACAGAGCAGCAAGTTTGACCCCACCAGACACAGACACACAGACACAGTGGACAGACCTAACACTCCCCTGGGTAATTATAATTACAAACTGCTGACCATTTTTTGTGGGAAATAATGCTGGGGATGGTTAGATAGACCCATTGGGAGGCCACATGTAGATTGTTAAAGAAAATGGCAGTTGGAATAAATTTCTGCAGGGGGTAGAAGGTTGGAGAAGCTGGGGAACACTATCTCATTGGGAAAAAATCTAGAAGCTTTGAAACCACTTGCATCATGTTCAGGGATGTTCATAACCACTAGGACAGCTCATCTACAGATGCTACAGTGCCAGCCTGATTTTATCAAGCACTGTACTCCCAGGTATGGGGGGTGGGGTGACCATGTTGATGAAATAAAATATAGCATGATCTCCCATGGCTGTCCTGTGTTCCTATGGTGCATTGGACATTGGGGAGACTTGATAGGAACCACCAAACAACAATCTTGACCTGTTACACCTTCATGGCCAGTTGGCTGAGGCCAAGGAGGCCATGTTCGTCCATGTTCATACTCCCAAAATCACCATAAAAACACATCCAAACATGAGTATTGGATGGACGAACTCCATTGAACATGCTTTGGAAAGGATTTGGATACTTTTCTACTTTACAAGGTTGGGGGCAGGGGGATGACAGGATGACCAGGTGGACATAGGACATCTCATTGGAAATGAATGTCAGACTTCTGCAATCATTCCCATTACATTCAGGGAGCATTAAGATACCAGGGATTACACTGGCACATAGGGTACAGTGCCAGCCAGATTTTATTGAGCACTGTACTCCTAGGTATGAGGAGCAGAGTGACCATATCGATGCAATGCAATATGGAATGATCTCCAATGGCTGTCCTGTGTTCTGATGGTGCAATGGACACCAGGGAGACTCGATAGGAACCACCAAACAACAATCTTGAGCTATTGCACCTTGATGGCCAGGTGGTCAAGGCCAAGGAGGCCACATTCATCCATATTTGAACTCCCAAAATTGCCATAAAAACACATCCAAACATGAGTATTGGATGGACGAACTCCATCGAACCTGGTTTGGACAGGATTTGGACACTTTTCTACTTTACAAGGTTGGGGCAGGAGGATGACCAGGTGGAGGTAGGACATCTCATTGGAAAGGAATGTCAGACTTCTGCAATCATTCCCATTACATTTGTGGAGCATTAGGACACTGGGGATTACACTAGCACCCATGGTAGAGTGCCCACCTGATTTTATGAGCACTGTACTCCTAGGTACAAGGAACAGGGTTACCATGTCAATGAAATAAAATATAGCATGATCTCCAATGGCTGTCCCATGTTCTGATGGTATGTTGGACATCAGGGAGGCTTTATAGGAACCATCAAGTAACAATCTTGACCTATTATGCCTTGATGGCCAGGTGGTGGAGGCCAAGGAGGCCATGTTTGTCCATGTTTGAAGCCCAAAAATTGCCATTAAAACACACCAAAGCACAATTATGGGATTGATGAACTCCATTGAACATGGTTTGGACAGGATTGGATGTCTTTTCACTTGGCAGGTTGCAGCAGCAAATGGAATGCTATCTAGTTGGCAAAATATCCAGGAGTTTCAGAACCACTCCTTCCAGTAGGGATTTACCATATCAACATATAATATATAATGACATCTATCAGGCCTGCCTTGCAGGTGGTTTATGGGCATTTTTTGCTTTTCCTGATTTTCTGTTCCTGGCCTGCTCTAGTCTTTGCTGCTCTAATAACAGTGCTTTGCTGCTCAGCAGCTCCCCATACCCTGCATGTTCCATGAGGCCCATGTGCACCCTGTTCCTCGACTTGACTGCTCAAGAGCTCTTCTTCCTTGCTTGACATTGTTCACTCTCTGAGGAGATTCCCTTGATCTTGTAGAACTTGGGGTTCATCACCAGTACCACCTTCTCATCCTCCACTCTCCATGTCTTTCCTGGAGTCTTTGCACTTCCTTTGGTAGAGCCTGGCAAAGTCTGAAGAAGGGAGAATATCTTCACCAGACAATCGGTGACATCAAATTGCTCTGATATGGTCCTGTCCTTCATCAACTCATGGTACTCTGAAATGTATCCAGGTTTCATCCAAAATACACTCCAGGGAGATCTCTGTGCTGGTTTTTCTCACATGACTTCTGGAAAGAACATGTTCATCCTCTCCACAAAGCTGGGTTGCTGATGACCTGTCCCCACACTGCCAGGTATTTCTGCATTGCAAGCCTTGAAGGTGCAGGCTCTAATGGTTTTGTAGGTTGCATTCAAGGTCCAACAATCAACAGCATCTTCCAAGGAGGTTGGCTCTGGTCTCTTGTCTGGATCAGTCAACCAAGTGTCTTCCATCTGAATCCAAAGCTGACAGGTGAACTGAACAAACAGCTTGCTGACCACAGGTTCCAGATATGACAGCTGTCTTGACCATGTCCAAGATTGCATGACCAGCCAAGGCTGATCTTGGATGGCCTTGGTTAACCTTGACCAAGTAGGCATGTTTCCAATGGGGAACCACTCCTCATCATCATCCAAAATCATCCTTGGCCTGCAGGCCACCCATCTGCCTTCTTTAACTTGGCTTGCACAAGCTTCAGCACCTCCAAATTGTCATGTTGCTGGACATCTTTGAGATGAGGCACCTTCTGCAAGTCCAGGTCAGACAGGAAGAACAGTCCAAACCTTTTGCAAATCCTGGAGAACTGCAGAAGAGCCATGGATTCTTGGACATGATAATCAAGAATGATAGGGGTGGAGGAAGTGCACTGAATCATGTGACAGACTATGCCTGTCAGTATTCCCAGGTTGGGTGGATCCAGTTCCTTGAGGGCGATCTGAACCATCTGAAGTGCCCTGACTCATCTGGCCTGAAACTCAAACCAAACCTTGGATGGTATCCATAGAATTGCATCAGATGCCAGAAAGGTTTCCACCTGAAAGAGGAGTTTCAATGGCAGCTTTGATGGCATGCTGGATGCAACTCACCCTGTGGGCCAAGTCATCCATGATTTTTTCCATAGCCATCCCACCCATCCTATACTCATCTCTTACCCCATATGATCTTTGCTTGGCCTCTCCAGAGTACATATTGATGGCCTCCATGCACTCCTGCATGAAGTCACCATTCAATGCATAGGCATCCTTGTCCATGATGAACATGGGCAAGTTATCATTGGGTCAGATCACCTCATAGGCAAGGCTATAAGCACTTCTAAATGCCACATGGGTCTGTCTTGCTCTCTCCTGAGACATCTCTGCTTGCATCACCCCATACTGCCCCAGAGTGCATGTGTGGTGTATGTTACCTCACAAATACCCACCAGCCCCAAAGGAGGCTTCCAGACAATCCAGTCTCCACAATCCTACCAACTTCTCATCCCACTTTGGATGGATGCTGATGCCCAGGTCCACCAGAAACTCACCATTGTTTCTGTCGACCATGTATGGCCAGTCTAGTGCAGGGATCCCATTCAGGAGGGCATTGATGGGGGATGAATCTTCTTGAAACAGAAGTGCCTTGGCCCATAGCTTGATTCCCTTGCAATCAAGAACAAAGAAGAAGGACCCATAGTTGGCATAGTGCAAAGGATCTCCCTGGATGATTTCCTTCATGGTGTAGTTGATCTTCTTCAGCACATCCATAGAAAAGGGCACAGCCTTTGGATGACCAGGCCATTTCTTGGTCCCCTTCCATGCCTTGAACTGCACCTCATCCAAAGTGAGTGACACATAGGGGGCACTTCCCACATCTGCATGTTCACTGATTGCAGGAAGCAGAATGTGCTCCCAGAAAAAGTCCAGCACCTCCTTCAGAATGTGGCTAGCATGCCTGTGTGTCATCTCGTCCCTGTGTATCATCCTGGGGAAGCAGATATAGATGTTCATGCTTCCACAAGCATTGCTCAAGGTACCAAAGGTGGTGTGAGGTATCCCACACAGGGGAAATGACATTGTCAACCACTCAGTGCAACCTCCACTGGTCTTTGCATCCTCCACAGACTGAGGTATGAGGATGTCAACATACACATGATTGTTCTTCTGCATGAGGGCCCTTTCCTCCAGAATTGGACCAAGATAAATGGCCAGGGGTGTATGGAACTGAAGGTCACGTGTCACCCACACCAGACTGTCAATGTCCACAGTCACTTCCACATCCTCTGAGGTCAGGCAAACCTTGTCCAATTCAAAGTCCAGACAGATATGATGTCCATCTTCATGTTTCCCACCAACAAAGGTATTGATGAGGTTTCTGGAATCACCCATGCTCATCTGAACCATGTCAGAGGCACTCAGTATGATGACATCCTCAACAAGGACTCATGATGTGGAAGGGGAACCTGGAAGTGGAATGTGACCAAGTGAATAGTCACCTAAGGTGACTGGTCAGAAGACATTGTGCAGGTCAGACCATGTAGTGGCTCACCAGTGACATGATTGCCAATCTGGCAAGAGGAATCATAGCCATCTGGAACACCCACAGGAAGTATATGGCTGGCAAGCCTCACAGGAGGGTCCAGATAGAACATCTGGCTGAATGAACTCAGAAGACAATAGCCATAGTCTTGGAAGGATGTCCATATTCCAGGATGATAATAAGGCTCCTCCACAATCTCATAGCAATTTCGATCCTGGTGTAAGCTCTCCAGCACTGGACCACATTCATACTTGTCATACTTCCTATCAAAAGGCTTCCACTGATGACCCTGATATGCAGGAAGGTAAACTGCAGGCATCGGGCATGGAAAGCAAAACATGGAGCCAGCAGTCCAGTCCTTGACATGTTTTCATGTCCTGATAACCTCCAGAGGATCTGGGCACATGCCATGTACTGCATGTGGAGTCCTGGAATCCCTGGCCCTCGCTCTGCTCACATATGGGTAGTGCCTGAGTAGATCCCTAAGTTGCTTGGCCTTGGCATCCAAGGGAGGCTGGTTCCCCTGAAGAATTTCCTCATCTTCATCTGGGAGGTCTGTTGGAGAATATGCAACTGGCCATTGTTGGCATGTGTTTGCTTGCTTACATAAGTACCTTGCATCGGACATAGCACTAGATAATTTTCCTAGTCCCTCAGTAGCTTGCCAGACTACTGAGGGTGAGTACCATTTACTTAGGTTCATTCCTACTTATTGACACCCTGTAGATACCTACAGGTACATACTAATATATAGTAGCTTGCCAGACTACTGAGGATACCTACAGGTTCCCTTCCTAGTCCTCTGCCTGAAGTCCCAACCTTCTTTAAGGTCATCATCAGAGTGAATGGGGGAGTGTTCCTCCATTCCAGAGTCGATCCTGTTGCAGATGAGACAGTTGGCACCAACCACATTGAGTTCACATATTATAGAGGCATCTTGCTCCCCCAAGACTTCATTCTCAACATCTGTAATGACCTCCTCACTGAGTGCCTGTGTGTCATCCCACTGTAACCATATGTCACCAGGGGGAAGTATGGTGGAAGATAAATAGCAGTAGTCTTCCCAGCTCCTTCTGCAGGCCTCCTTCACCATTGCCAACATTTGGAGTTGCAGACGATGACCACAGGGGATGGGGGGGATTTGGATGGTATTGCTGCCACCATACAGACTGCTGTTCATGAGAGACTCCATGACAAATGATGTGATGGGTCCACAGTCATAGCCATTCTGAGACCAGTTGTGCACCAACACATCAACATTTGATGGGTGTGTGGAATCATAGCCATGAAGAGCTGCAATGTGGGACCAATAGAAAGGGCCATTCCAGCTGTTCCAGTCATCATGAAGCTCATCATAGTAAGGGTGGGGAGTTTCTGGGACATTTGAGATGTGTCTTCCCAGGACAATGGCTGAGTCACACTGATAGTCAAACATGACCACAAAGAAGTGACTAGCATGCATGACCACAAAAGCTACAGGAGTAGCAGGATCAGCAGGAAGAGAGTGGAAGAGATGGCACTGTCGGAAAAGGGATGTCTCATCTGCTTGAGGCAAAACATGGATGCCAGAGGATATGGATGGAATTGCAGAAAAAAAGGTCAACATAATGAACATGGGTCCTGCCTTGTACAGCATACCACCAAGACAGGAGATGGAAGTTGAGGATAGTAGCATCGATCCAGGTCTGATACTTGAAGGTGGCCAAGTTTTGATGGGCCATGGCCCACATGGCAGGCCTAGCCATGGAGCACACTGTCCAATGAGAATGACAAATGGGAGGAAGTGGGGGAAGTACATACTGATGACATGATGCACAGAAGGTGCACCATGTGGTGCATCACTCAAGGCTGGTGAGGGTGGGAATGGAGGTGATGGTGGGGAATTTTGTCCAGACATGTCAGCAGCAAAGTCATCAGAGTCCTGACTGAGAGATTGGTGCTCCTCTTCATTTGACCTAGCATGATTGACAGCCAAGTGATCCATCATGGCCTGACACTTCTGGTATATGAAGTCGAGTTCTGCCTCATCAAAGGAGGACTCTTGGTCCTCTGGAACACTTCCAGTTGGAGAGGGAAGAGCATCCATCAACAAATAAAAGGATGGGGACAACAGGGAACATGAGGATGGGTTCAAATCATAATCACAGGGAGGAGATGGGGGGGTTTTGGTTTCTAGGGCTTTGAGCTGCAAATGCATCTGAGGTGCCATGGTGGTGGGTATGTTGAAAATGCATGATTTTTGATATGTAATATTTACATGAAGACCCAATGGCATGTCAGGGTATGATGCCAGGTGATAACCAGATGTTTTTTGATGGGCCTATTAGCTGGTACTTGCTCCAAGCATGACAGCATTTCAGGGTCTGACCCTAGGTGAGTCAAAACTTACACAGATGCTTTCTGACATCTCCCTCCTCTGTCCCTTCTTTTCTTTCACTCATCTGCTATTCCAAACCTCTTGATGTCACACCTATCAAAGAAGAATTTCTCTACCTTTTCACCCTGCAATGAACTTGAAGGCAAACCTTTTTCATGATTAGCTGTATAATAAGCTCACCCATTAATACCAGTGGCAAACCTCATGAATGCAGATGATGACATCTTGGATGGCAAAAAGAAAGTCCCAGATGCAATGATCCATACCTTTAGGGCAGGGGATGAGTAAGGAAAGACTGGAGAGTAGGGAGGCTTGACTGATTTGGCCCTCCACCAGGGTCATTGTACAGGGTGAAAATGGTGCAATGTGGTATGGGGTGATTGAGGAAATCAGGGTCCAGCATCTGAAAACAATATATGTAAGTGGAAAAACTGGTGAAGACCATTTCACTGACAGAGGTACAGAAGGCATGGGTGGCAGTATGATAGTATCATGCAAAGTGGGACATAGCAGACAAAAGGTGAGTGAATTTGTAAATCCCATGTGCTGTTTTCTGAAGAAAATAACATCCAAAATGATGTCAGAAAGTGTGAGCTGGTGTTGTCCAACCACAAAGACATAATTTCACCACAGCATATCATATGTGAGTCCTTTCAAATACTTTTCATGCAATTTCTAAAGCCATGGTGGACTTAGCCCCAGTGGATATCATGAAATTCATGGAAGGAGAGGCCTATGGGCCTTTAATAGCATCAGATGATGTGTTCACTAGGTGGTCCATGATGACAATTGGGAAACAAGCTCTGGAGGTATGCTGGATTGCATGACATGTGTGATGGATAATCTGATGTAACCTGGAAGGGAATATTTAATGCCTGTCATGTCTGCAAGAAGGCCTATAACCCAGACAGGGACCAACAAAATCACTGCTGTAGATGCAACAACTGGTTCCACCACAGGTGCTTAGAAGGCCTTCCAACAGGAAATAAGGGGATGCAGAAGATGGTGACTGAGCTGAGTTTGGAGTCAGGGCTTTCTCTGGATAGTGAGTTTGCAAGTATCTTGTGCATTCCCATATCCAGAGGGAAGGGTCTTGGTGTAGTGGGGAATGGGAATGTTATGATGCCCATGTGGAAGGAGTTCTGGATGGCATTAGAGGAGATGAAACAGGATATGGGAGTAGCATGGAAGTCCCATATCACTACAGAGATTTTGAAACTAGCAGGAGAGTCCCATGTCCATTATCAGTGTCCAATCTGCTCCAAGGAAGGCAGAGAATGGTACTTGTAGTTACAAAATAACTTTGCAGGTTCTCTTTGACTTGATAATCCAAACCATGACATGAGCTGTACATCAAAGTGAATGAAACAATCCTGTGGTTCGAAACAACAGACACCAAAACATCAGATGAAATCAGGGGATAAATGCAAAGAAACAATGTTCATTGGTGTTTGAACACCACAGATCGCTGTACCAATGCTTATAAACACATCTATAGGACATATGAACACTAATGAACTTTGTCTGGAGAGGGTTGGACATATTTTACCTAGACAATGGAGGGAAACAGGGGATAAAAGCAAAGAAACGAGGTTTGTTGGTGTTCAAACACTGCACACTGCTGTACCAACACCTGTGAACACATCTAGGGGATGGACGAACACTGATGAACCTTGTCTGGAGAGGATTGGACATATTTCACCTAGACAGTGCAGAAATACAGGGGCTAAATGCAAAGAAATGATGGTTGTTGGTGTTTGAACACTGTACACTGCTGTACCAACACCTGCAAACACATCTATGGGATGGACAAACACTGACAAACCTCATTACATGTGCCTAACAATTGTATCAAGTATGTTTGCTCAGACCACACTCATGTGCTAGGATCATGTATCCCTTCTTTACACTCACATCCACAACCTTTCCATCATTTCTAAGCTCCCTTTCCTTTTTTTTCAGGTACATACCTAGCCTCATCACATCTTCAACAAGGTTACACTTTAAATACTAGTTAATATCAGAGATCAATGGGGGGAAAAGAGATGTACATAGGCATGTTTGTTGGCCTTGATCTTGGAAAACATGGTGGAGACTTGCAGTTGATGTGTTTTGCTGACATCCTTGAGAGTGGAAAATACCTCAACAAACTGAGGACATACATATATTGGCACAAAATGATGATAATATGATGATACTCACCTGCTCAACTATGTCCTCTTCATCACCTATGCCCTTTTTTGCCAGTGAATGGAGCACAGCAGGAAGGTTTTTCAGCACAGAAGGCACATCATCCTGTATGGCCTCATCTGAGGGTGTGCTTGCAGTCTGAATCATCAATTTACTGTTGTGAGATGGACCTGCTGTGGGCCTGAGCATGGTGGGGGAAACATCACATAGTTGCTGAGAATGTCCAGACATCACCATTGGCTTCTTGTGGGGACTGATGGTGACCACAACCTTGTCATACTGGAGTTCTGAGGAAGGATGATGTGCTTTGCTTTGCAGGACATGTGTAGTGACAAATTCAGGACCTCTCAGTCTGTTTGGCTTTCCCCTTTTTGCTACTGCCTGCTGGATGGCCTCTTGAGCATTTGGTGGTAGGGGGGTCCAGAGAAATGTTGATTTGGTCATGTGGGCCATCAGTCAAGAGCATATATTGAAACCCTTCAGCACTACTGCACAGTGCAAGATCTGATTGAACATCATTTGGGGGTTCTGAAGGAACATTGTCAGTGGTGGGGCCTGAGGTAAGCTTTGTTGGTTCCTTCGGATTGTCATCTATCTCATCTAGATTTTCCTCCTTGTGGAAGTTAGTCCCTCCATTTCCATTTGACATTTCAATGTCAGATACAATGTCTTGTGTGGTTTCTGAGGGTGTTGGAGATGGATACATAGTTTCCTCTTCAAATATTTGGTCCTCACCTTGACATGGCTCCCTGGACTGGATCAAGGATGTTGGCTGATCCATGGAAGCTATTATTTGGAGAGAAGTGGTACATTTGCATTGTAAATTACAACAAGCCCAGTGCACCACTCACACCTATATGACATGCCAGCCACCAAGGATGAATCAAAACCAATTGGCCTTGCACCCTCTTCTAATTCCTCCCTCTTGATCTCCATTGATCTCATGTCAGCATCAAAGGGATCTGATAAACATATTGGGTCAGATCATTGATATGCTCCCATACCATAACTGCCATGATCTGGGCTGCCTGGATAAGATTCATCTGGATTGCCATAGGGCTGGTGTGTTGGCTATGTGATAAAATGAGCTATAATGTGATTCATGCAGTGTGAGCATTGCTCACTGGATAGATAATTTTTCCATCATTGTCCTCCCACAGAACATAGGAGGATACTTTAGGGGAAAATGTGAACATGTGAAAAACAAGTAGAGGGATCACACTCACTCCACTTGGTGTCAAGCTTGGGCTTGTGCCACTCCTGCACTTCTTTCCACAGTGCCCCCCAATCCTCATCAGGAACCATATCAACATCATAATTATATTCCATCCCTTACATCAGCCTTGGTAAGCAGCCCCTATGCCATGCTGGTAAGAGACCCCCATGCCATGCCCAATCCATAGAACCATGAGCTGGCTGAATATAATAAAAGGGAATGGTTAACCCACAGTCTGTGAAGTCTTCTGCATCCATCCTCTCAATGTTTATGGGACATCTAGAATGAAATATCCTGAAGGCTTCGGGGTCATGGCACCCTAGGATAATCTCTGCAATGAGATACTCATCAAAGCTTTTGGAACAATAGTCTGCTATCTTGTCAAAGGGGATGGACAGGATTGGCCAGATGAATGCTTCAATCACATTGTCCAGGTGGACAATGCACCTGCTGAGGTATGGGAGGAATGGGTTGGGTTTCTTTTTCTTCTGATGGTGACAATGGAACCAGGAGTATAGGCCGATGTAGAGATAATATTTCCAGAGAAAAACAATAACATGGAGACCATAATGGGATGGAATGAAACAATGATGCTTTGCAACTGGGTCATCATCATAGAAGTTCTTCTGTGTGATCTGATAGACATCTTCATCATCCATGGCTTGAATTGAGTACCTAACCTGCAGGATATAGTCCATGTGGAGTTCTGTGGGTAAAGAATTGGGCCAATAGTAATTGGTCATGGTGATGGATGTAGATCAGGATGGTTTGATTGGCATGGGATTGACTGATTTCATTGATATCATTGATTAAAAATGGAAGTACAGCACACAGCATACCCCAAAGCAGAACTATCATTCCACACAGTGGCAGTTTTCAATATTTTTACACACTCTAAAGAGTATTCAAAAGTGAAAATGCAATGCTTTATTATGGTTCAAATTACTGGGCTCTCAGAAGGTTTTATTCCAAGAAGGATAATATCTGCCCAATATGCTTTTGAGCATGAGAAAATGTTGAACCCTCGCTTGCCATTGGCTGGTTCAATATTTTCTCACTCTCTAAAGAGTATTGGGCAGATATTATTGTCAATAACCTTGTGACATTCATGTAATATATAATTTTCAATTGTCTTTGGATGGATATCTCATGTTTCTCCCAATATAGACTGGTAATAAAAATTATAAACCTTCTCAGAATAAAACCTTGTGGGAGCCTGATAATTTGAATTGTAACAAAACATTGCATTTTCACTTTCAAATACTCTTTAGAGTGTGTGAAAATATTGAAACTGCCACTGTGCCACATGTCTTACATTGGCAATGTAATGTGTTCAAGCACATGCAAATGCCATACAAATATGATAATGCATTGAAAAAAATAGTGCTGATCTCAGCACACATATGAGCAACCACAGACATCTACACTATTGTACATTGTTGATTTTGAAAAGTACACTGCCACAGATTGACATTCAAGATAAAATGGTTGGATCAAACCCAATTGCAGGTGCAGAAGATGAGGGGATGGCCTGAGGTCCACCCATTGAACTGCCAGCATTAGAGGGGCCAGATTCAGGTCCAATAGTCTCACCCCCAGGGCCAGCAGCACCTCCACCATCCTGCTCCTGTTGGTTCTGAACAGAATCAGGCTTCTGCTTTGCTCATCAGTGGAGGTCCAGTAAAAAATTCAGATATCATTTACATACCCTTCCAATGATGTTGCCCACATTGTCCTCCCACAATACCCAAGATGTTACTAGTGATAGAATGATTAGAGTCTTATGATGGATAAGTAGAGATGCACTTACTCCATCTGATATCAATATTTCTGTTGTGCCATTGCTCTACCAGATCCCACAATCTCCCCCAGTTGGTGTTGGGCACTGAATCGATATTGTAGTCATATGTGTTATGCTAAGACCAAAGTCTGTAATGTAGGTCAAGCCCAAATAGTTGTTCTACAACACAATGGTTGTAACCTTCTGTCTGAAGGATTTATCATAGTTCTGAGAGAGAGCTGGAGAGCTCAAGTTCAAAGTTCTGAGGAACTAGCCAGTAGATTGGGCAGCTCTAGTCTAAGGGTCTACTCTAGACTAGAGGCAACTATATATAGTACAGAGAGGGAGGCCTCAAGGCAACCTCATGTAGCTAGAGAGATAAAGGCCATTGGCCAGAGTCCTACATGTGTTGAACATGTGTTGAGAGAGGATACTGCTATTGGCCAAGCCAAAGCATGAGTCAAAGGAACAGAAAAGAAAGGCATGGAACAAAGCCAACAGTACCAAACAGTTGAGAGGAGAAAGAAAGTCCCACAGCAAGGCATGAATTGTAACATTACCCCCTTCATATGGGGGAAGCCACTGGTTTCCCACCTTTCAAAGGTGAGAGTCACCATAGGGCTCACCAGTCATGTTGGCAATGGCATCATCATTGAAATCAAAGTCATTGTCCCAAGGGTCATAGTTGCTATCTTCAGCAACAAGGGTCTGTTTTTCCTCAATGATGGGGATGGAGAAGCATTCTTCAAGGAAATGATGGCAGGTAGGACAGTTTGCCTGGGTATGACCAGGGGGGTTCATCCCACAGATGGGGCATTCATAGGCAGGGCAATTTACTCGGATATGACTGAGTTGGTGACAGATGAAGCAAGTTTCACCATACAGAGGATGAGAATGGGTGAGTACACCAAGCTCAGTGTCTACAGCAGTGTGAGGGGGGTTTCGAGAGCTGGAAGGATGATGAGCCTCTTCAGTCTGGCTAAGGAGGTTGGTGACCTGTTCTCCAGAGAGGCCAAATGCCTCTTGAGGGTCCACCATATTCAGGGATGTGGATGATGACAGGGAGGATGGGGACAGGCAACAGGCACAGGGGCAAACCCTTCATGGAGAAGGTGAAGACTGTGGGGAGTGGGACGAGGACAAGGATGATGAGTTTCTGTATTGAGACAGGGGGTGAGGAAGCTGAGGTGGTGTAGGGAGAATATCCTCCCTACTAGGATATTTCTTTTATTTCACTGTTTTTACTTACTGATTTGTTTTCTCTCCTTTCTTTTGTTTTTTTTACTTTGTGTTTGCACGCATTTGGCTTATGTAAGCCTGCACGACCACTTTGAGAGCACTGTACATACTTAGAAAAACAATAGATGCATTATAGAGATGAAACAGACTGAATTCTGAGCCTGAGGGCTCAGAATGTTATTTCTCCATTCCTGATGTGCTATACATGTTTTCCTGAGTCTCTCTTGGGTTTTAGGGCGCATTTTTGGTCTTTTCCTCTACTCTTTGACCCCTCTCTGTACCAGGCAACTCTAGCTCCCTGGGTCAAACTGAGACCCCTTCCAACAGGAGACCTCTTGGCATCTCCTCCCACACTCCTTTATCATCAATCTTTACAGTGGGGGCCCTGACTTTCAATGTAGCAGGCAACATTTTCAATTCTGAACCCTTGGAGGGCTATGCGATAGACCAAATCAAGAGGAGAGTCTGTGTCGACCTCCCACATGACAGGATTGTAAGAGGAGGGGTCGGTGAGGAACACCTGGTAGGTGTTGAGCATCCCTTCCTCAGCAGGGACATGCAAGTGGCAGGTAAGGGGGGCAGGGTGGCGAGTAGCCAGAGAAACATGATGGGCAACAGGGGCAGAGGAGTGATGAGGGGGCATGGTTGTGATAAGGGAGACATTTCTGGTGGTTCGAGCAGATGGGAGTTTCTGAGGTGGAAAGTCTCTGGGGAATCATTTTTTATAGGTGGTCAGGGTATCTGCTGCATGTTCAAGGTGTTTGGTACTTTGCCATGAGTTTTCAGAAGAAGGGTAACCCTTCCACCTGATAAGGAATGTGTGTCCATGGCCTAGTCACTTATGGCCAACAATTGCCTCTACTTCATATTCTTCTTCCTCATTTATGATATCAGGGGGTGGAGATGGGAAGTTTGGTCTGTGTACAGCATTTTCATGATAGGGTGATAAGAGGCACACATGGAACACATTGTGGACCTTCCATCATGCAGGAATGTCGAGGTGATAAGTGATGGGGGACAGGACTTCTGAGATAACAAAGGGTCCTTCTCGTTTTGGTGCAAACTTTCTGTTTTCATAGGAGCACCTTAGGTTTCAGGCTTCCAGCCACACCTTATCTCCTTTCAGGAACAGGGTGAAGGGTTTTGAGAAGTGGTCTTTCATTGTTCTTCATGCAAGGTCATGGGCCACAAGGGCTTCCTCTCATGCCTTATGGAGTTCAGCTATTCTTGTTTTGGCAGCCAGGACCTTTGATTTGACAATAAGGGATGGCAGGGGTTTCAGTTCATAGCCATACATGAGATAGAATGGGGATTGACCAGTGACAGAATGGGGTCGGTGGTTGTGAGTGAATTCTGCCATGGGTAGGTGTTGGACCCATGAGGACAGTTCATTCTGGCAGAAGATCCAAAGATAGGTTTTGACCTCTTGGTTTACATGTTCAGTTTTGCCATCAGTCTGAGGGTGATATGCAGTGGAGAGCCCCAAGGAGTACCTGAGGAGCTTAGCCAGTTCTTTTGTGAATGTGGAGGCAAATTGTGGGCCTCGATCAGATATGATCTTGTCATACAAGCCAAATCTGCAAAAGACCCTTTTGAAAAAGAGGGTTGCAATCTTGAGGGTGGAGGCATTTTTTGTGGTAGGGATAAGAATTACCCCCTTTGTAAGCCCATGGTCTACCATGACCAAAAGGGAATCATATCCAGAGTTTATCAGAAGGTTGGTGACAAGATCACAGGAGACCTGTTGGAATGGTCTCATCGCAGCAGAGGAAATCAGGGTAAGGGGTGGGGTGGTGGGATGAGTGTTGACCTTATTCTGTTGACACACTGTGCATCCTTTGACATACTTGCGAACGAACATAGCCATTCCTGGCCACCAGTACTCAGTAGAGAGTAATTGTCTTGTTTTTAGGATGCCTGGGTGTCCAGCAGAAGGGTGATCATGGTGTTGAGAGATGATTTGTCAGTGGAGAGTGGGGTCTTCAGGGACATAGGCTTGGTCCTTGTAGAAAAGAACCCCTTCTTCAAAGCACCAGTCAGAGAGGTTAGACTTGAATGGTGTAGAGAAGAGTGATGGAGACCCTAGGGTTTAGTAGAGGTCTCCTGATAGGAAGAGAGTGGGAATTCGTCCCAGGAGGCTGGAGTTGCCTGGTGGAGGGTCAAAGAGTATAGGGAAAAGACCAAAAACACACCCTGAAATCCAAGTAAAAGCTGTGATAATGTCTAGGGACTGTCTGGGAATGAAGAACTAATATTCCGAGTCTGTTTCATCTTGATTCCAGCCTTTCTGTCTCAGGTAGCTCGTCCCTTCTTATTCTAAGTATGTACAGTACACTCGAAGTACTCACACGGGCTTACATAAGCCACAATGCACACAAACACTAAGTAAAAAGACAAGAAAAGATAAAAGAAAACAAATCAGTAAGTAAAAACAATGAAATAAATGAAATATCCTGGTAGGGAGGATACTTTCCCTACAATGGTAGGGGCATGTCTACCCCTTCAATAGCCTGTAGGGCAGTGAGGACCACAGGGTCTTTGACAGATGACTCTGCAAGCTTCGAAGAGAGGGTGGTGTCGATGATGTTCACAAACAAGGTTTGGGGTAGGAGTGTAACCCCTTTGTTATCAGTTTCTTCACTAGTGGCATGATCAGGATGGTGGGAGAGTGCATCAGGTGCACAAAGTTCCTTTCCTGGTACATGTGTGAAGGAAAGGTCAAAATCAGCCAGGTCAAGAAGCCAGCATGCCTGGTGGCAGTTCAAGTTACAGGGTTGTTGGAAGTAGGTCAGGTTCTTGTGATCAGTGAGAACCCATACAGGGGCAGAGGTCCCTTGGAGGTAGTGTCTCCAAGTTTTAAGGGCACAGATGACCCCTAACAATTCTCTGTCATATATGTCATAGTTTCTCTCAGTGGGGTTGAATGACTGAGAGATAAAGGCACATGGGCAGCACTGTCCATTTGAGTCTTCTTGCATAATAACCCCTCTGGTGGCATACTTGGAGGCATCAGTGGAGATTGCAAATGGTTTTGAGGGGTCAGGCATGAGCAAGACCAGTTCTTTCACAAAGATCCTTTTCAGGGTTTGGAAGGCTGTTTCAGCCTTTTTCAACCAATCCCAAGCTGCATTTTTCTTCATGAGGTCGATAAGGGGTCGGGCGATGTCAGAGTAGAATGGGACAAATCTTTGGTAGAAATTTGCAAAGCCCAGGAAAGATCGAACATCTTTAACCTTTGTGGGAGTGGGCCAATCTGCAATTCCTTGGACTTTGACATGGTCCATGGCAACAGTATTCTGTTTTATGATCATCCCAAGGTACTCCACCTTGGAGAGATTGAAATGACACTTCTCCAGCTTCAGTGGTAGGGAGAGTTCCTTCATTCATTGGAGAACTCATAGAGTCCTGAGTCAGTGTTCCTCTGGGTCATTTGAGAAAATTAGGAGATCATCCATATAGACAACCAGCCAGCCTTCAGCAATGAGGTCTTGGAAGGAATCATTCATGAACCATTGGAAGGTTGTGGGGGAGTTGCACAGACCAAAGAATATTACTGTTGGTTCAAAAAGTCCTTTGTGCATGATGAACACTGCTTTCCATTGGTCTCCTTCTTTGATCTGGGCATTGTTATACCCAGATCAAACATCCATCTTTGTGAAGATAGAGGCTCCCTTCAGTTTGTCTACCAGATCAGATATTAACAGTATTGGGTAGGCATCTTTGACCATGTGTTTGTTTAGGTAGCGATAGTCTTGGCACAGTCTTAGACTGCCATCCTTCTTTCCTACAAAGAAGAAGGGTGCTGCTTGAGGGGAGTTCAAGGGTCTGATTTTTCCCTCTTGGAGGTTTTCCTTGACAAACTTTTCAGCAGCAAGCTGTTCAGAGGGGGTTAACAGGTAGGCTTTAGCCACCTTTGGTACAAAGTCTTCAACCAGGTTAATTGGGTGATTGTAGGGTCATATGGGGGGAAGGGTTCCATCAGAGGGTTTTTCAAACACTGAGGCAAACTCAGCAAATTCAGGAGGAAGGACTGCTTTTGGTTTGTTCTTTTCTTCTTTCTGGGCAAGCTCTGTTGCCAGATTGAGTTTTCTTACCCATTTGTTGTTCAGGGTGATCAGGGTGGTGGCCTTCACAAAATGGTTTATGAACATACAATTGTATGCTCTGGTCGTGAAGGCATCAGGTTCTTTGTGGTCAAGGTAGATGTTGACCCCTTTCCTTTCAAGGGGTTCAAGGAGGGATTCTTCAGGAAACTCCTCAGGTGGAGGAGCAGGGATTCAGAGTGCTGTGACATTGGTTGACTCGTCGATGGTCAATGTTCCATTTTGCCAGTTTACAATGGGGTTGTTTTTCTGCAACCATGGGATGCCAAGAATGGCATTTTCTGACCCACAGTTCATCACATAGAATTTCTCCTTGTGGGTTATCCCTTGTATTCTGACGAACAAGGTGGCAGTAAACAGGATGTGTCCCTTTTCATTTGGGGATCCATCAGCATTGGTGACCGAAACAGGTCTGGGGAGTCGTTCAGTGGGGAGTCTGTTCTTTCAGACAAACATCCAGTCGATGCAGGATATTTCTGCCCCAGAATCCACTAGGGTGGTGGTATTGATGACTTGTTCTCCAGTGGCTCTCATAAAAATGGAAACAGGGATTTTCATAACTCTCTCAGGGAGAGAAGATACTTTTACAGGAGAGGCCACATACAAGATATACTGTTCAGGGGTTCCAGGCATCAACTCTGGTTCCCCTTTCAAAAACCTTTTCCAAGGAGTTTGGTCAATTTGACCAGGGCCATGGAGGCTTCATTTTCATCATCTGATTCTTCCTTCTTCACCTGCTTTACCTTTTTAGCAGGGTTCTTGTTCTGACTGGGGTGGTCTTGGGACATGTGTCCTTTTTCTCCACATCTGAAGCATAAGCCATTTTTGAGATGGCAATCTCTTTCTTCCTTTGAGAGTTTGACCACATCAATGTCCATGGCGTTGGGGTCCCTCTCTTCCTGTCATTGGAATTGGGGTCGAGGATATGTTTTCCCCTTCCCTTTATTGTCAGTCCTTCTGGTAATGGCATGAGCTTTCTGCCATTTGTTCTTGAAGTGCATAGCTTTCTTGTACCATTCTTCGATCTTTGTTGGTACCTTGTCCATTCCATAGATTCAGTGGACAAGTGCAGGTTTGAGTCCTGTGGTGAAGAACTCAACAAGGGCTGTGTCTTCTTTGATGCCACTGTGAGCAGCAGCAGTTCTGAATTTGGAAATGTATTCTTCAATTGACCCTTTTTGTTTCAGGGTTCTGATCTTGGCAATGGCAGCTCTAGCAGTGTCAGCTGGGGTGAATGCTGCCTTGAAATCTTTTTCAAAATCTTTCATTGTCCCAAAGCTAGGATTCTGTTTCTCCAGGGCCATCTGGTAGAAAGTCATTGCCCATGCTTGGGCTACCCCCTTCTTCATATGAGAGAGGGCATAAGTGACATATTTATTGTCATTGTCATAGACATCTGGTTGATCAATAGGTATGCCTTGACTGAGTACAGCCAGGACATAGCAGTTTTGTGGCTACCATTGTTAGGCCAAGGCCACCAGATCCAGATCCTGACATGGTAAATGGGCTTCCAGGTTTAAGGCAAGGTTGAGAGGTAAGGGGATGGGGTGATCCTAAAGAGGATAATATGTTCTGGAGGGTGTTCTGGAGGAAGCTGGTATTGTCCTCAGATGGTGAGGGGTTCAGGTCAGTTGGGGTGTGTGCTTCAATGGCACTATGTTTGGTGTCTGAGCTTGACAACTCAGGTTCAGGTTCATGTGGTTTGAGTGGGCTTGCCCACAATCTGTTCCTTCAAGGGAAAATGGTGTCTTGCTAAACAGCAGACAGTTGGGCACAACAGCCAGGGTGTAGACTAGAGCTTTTGTTATGCTAAGACCAAAGTCTGTAATGTAGGTCAAGCCCAAATAGTCATTCTACAACACAACAGTTGTAACCTTCTGTCTGAAGGATTTATTGTAGTTCTGAGAGAGAGCTGGAGAGCTCAAGTTCAAAGTTCTGAGGAACTAGCCAGTAGATTGGGCAGCTCTAGTCTAAGGGTCTACTCTAGACTAGAGGCAACTATATATAGTACAGAGAGGGAGGCCTCAAGGCAACCTCATGTAGCTAGAGAGATAAAGGCCATTGGCCAGAGTCCTACATGTGTTGAACATGTGTCGAGAGAGGATACTGCTATTGGCTGAGCCAAAGCATGAGTCAAAGGAACAGAAAAGAAAGGCATAGAACAAAGCCAACAGTACCAAACAGTCGAGAGGAGAAAGAAAGTCCCACAGAAAGGTGTGAATCATAACAATATGCTGTTCCCATGATCTCCCCTGGCAAATGCTCAATATATTTATTCCAATCTGTAGAGCTGTTAGTTTGGTAGGCACAACTGACATATTCAAGACTCACCAAAATCCATTAGGACCATCCTCTCAATGTTTATTGGACATCTAGATCAGAAGAAATTGACACTCTCCAGGTCATGATGACTGATGAGGAACTCTGTGATACAGTATTCCTCCAAGCTCTGGCACACCTGTCTCCTATGTCTTCATTTTTTATCTTGAGACACAGGCATAGCACACATTCTACTACATTGTCTAGGAAAATGATGTATTTGAGCAGTGTTGGCCAGAACTTCTTATATTTTTTCTGCATGCAATGGGGATTGAAATGCATTGCTAGGCTGATGTATAGATAGTAGTTCCAGAGCAAGGAGTTCATATAGTGAAGGTAGGTTGTGGGGAGGAACATTTGATGTCCAGACTTCATCTTGTTGCAATTTATGTACATTGTGTATATCTGAAGTGCATCAGGGTTATTGTCATCCTGGATTACATATCAGATCTGTGTGATGTAGTCCAAGAGCATCATGGTAGGCATAGACATCGGCCAGTAGTAATCAGACATCATGGTAGTTGTGTGTGGGGGGATGGTAGTTGTGGAGCTGGAGTGGATGGTTGTGGATTGGGAGAGTTTGGTTCCTTGGTTGGGATATTATGAAATTATTATTGAGCAACTCCTCAGATCCCAAACACTGTGAAACTATGTTCATTATTGTTCATACATGATGTAGAGACAGTCCCAGGTGTTTGGTATGAATTGGATTTGTCACTCCCAAAAATACATGAACCCCTAAATGCCCCCACCCCATGTTCATTGGTGTTCATACATGATATAGAGGCCATCACAGGTGTTTGGTATGTCCCTAACTATGAATGAACATCAACAAACACCATTTCCTGACAGGGGGAATTGGATTTGTCACTCCCAAAAATACACAAACCCCTAAATGCCACCACCCCATGTTTGTTGGTGTTCATACATGATATAGAGGCCATCACAGGTGTTTGGTATGTCCCTAACCATGAACAAACATCAATGAACACCATTTCCTTGCAGGGGGAATTGGATTTGTTGCTCCCAAAAATACCTACCCCATGTTCATTGGTGTTCATACATGATATAGAGGCCATCACAGGTGTTTGGTATGTCCCTAACTATGAATGAACATCAATGAACACCATTTCCTGATGGGGGGAATTGGATTTGTCTCTCCCAAAAATACACAAACCCCTAAATGCCACCACCCCATGTTTGTTGGTGTTTGTACATGATATAGAGGCCATCACAGGTCTTTGGTATGTCCCTAACCATGAACAAACATCAACAAACACCATTTCCTGATGGGGGGAATTGGATTTGTCACTCTCAGAATTAAAACAATAGTACTGAATATTAGGATGCCCACACATAAAACCATAAATGCCACCAAACCATGTTCATTGGTGTTCATACATGATGTAGAGGCAATCACAAGTATTGGGTGTGTGCCTACCCATGAATGAACACTAACAAACACCACCTGCAGGGGGGAATACCTGACATAGTAATAATATTAGTGAATATCAGGAACACCACACCAAGCCATAATCATTCCTTGATGTGGGGGGTGCCTGACTATGGATGGGGACATTGACAAACACTGTGTAAATGCAGTATTAGGATCTGTATTCACAAAATAGTAACAATTGATCATAAATGACTGACTGCACAGTCCACACACCATCATCTGAATTGAATCTATCAAGTTGTGTTCCTTCTTGGGTTATGCACTCAGAGAAAAGATTCATATATAAACACAAAATACATTGCATTATAATCATACAGGAGCAGATCCAGACAACATCGACTAAACTTCCTGAGACATTGCATCATCCTGCTCCTGCCCTTCCTGATCCCACCCTTCCTCCTGATCTGGATCCTCTACTGGTAAGTGTTCCTTGAATGTGTATCCAACTGCACATTCGAAGATGATCAGAATGTGTCTGGGAAAGAAAAAAGAGATAAGGGGACACATACAGTCAGTGTCCTCTGCCACAATGGGGTCATAAAAGACCTTCATATGATCATGCAGAGTTTTTAAAAACTGCATGTTATTTTCTGCTCTATCAGAGATGATGAATCGTGTGTGGACACCAGACCACAAATGACCCAGTTTATTGTCATATGCCTTCCAGTCTGGAATTAATTATAGGTACTATATCCAGCAGACCAACTGTCCTTGACACTCACCTAAGTCTTGTACTTTGCATCAATTGATATTCAAGTCATTGCTATGCCTGAACTCCTTAACAAGCCATGGCTCATGGCGCATTACCCAGTATTCTATTCTCAGGTATGAGTCGAATGCCTTGCTCCACCATTGTGGGTTTTTGGCTGTAGCCTTCTGTGAGTCCTTGCGGATTCACTCCAATATCCCCCCCATGTACCAGAGAACCTTGTGCAACATGTTGGCGAGGTCTTCCTGTAGCTCCAGTTGGTTGGCATGCTTCAGCACCACTCGGATTGCACTCTCTCTCCACATGAAGCATTGCATGTGATTGAAGTATGAGCCAGGGATGTTAATCTCATGATCTTCACCTTGCACCTTCACAATGCATCTGGTGACCATGCTGCCTTGGACGAGCCTCTCTGTAGCCAATAACTTATTGAGGATGTCTTCTGAAGGGACATCTTCAGGGAAGTATGCATGGGACATTGTGAGAGCAGTATGCTTGAGGGATAAAGTCAGGTAGCTAGGACATTGTTGGCTGATGTGCCAAAGTTATAAAGGTTATATATGAGGTAACTCAACAATGGTGTCTGTCTGATCACCACCAAATATGGTCCTGATGGCTTTCAAAGTGTTTTTAGAATCATTAAATTACATTCAGACTGTAGTCCTTTGTATTCCCATTTAATTACACAAGTGATTTCTTTGTCTGCTGTATGGAGAAGTGACAAATTCCTGCCAAATGAAAGCCATTTGACATAGTACATAAGGATGTTTCTCCATATATCCAAATTCTCAGTATATCAAATCTAGGACAGGTGCTGAGTAAACAGATACTTCCATCAGCCATCTCCCACAGTGCTCTCATACCCATACCAAAATGGACAAGCAAAGCTTTGAGCAAGCACTCCTCCAGCCTTCGATTCCCAATTCATCACTCCCAATCAATTTGACCATCTTCCATGGTGGCACATCCCCACCATCTACTGCCCATACTGAGTGTAACACCAGTGATGTCTATATTAGTTCAACAGATTTATTCATATTCTGTGAGGGGAAATGGGAGAGATGGGTTCCAAGCATCCCATTGAGACTAGATCTTTATGGCAATATACTTTATGTAGTTCCATGCCCTCTTCAGGGCATCCAGTTGATCAGTAGTACTGCTGCATGTGGAAAGGTCATTGACGACAGTGTAGGAGGTGGTAGCTCAGACATATTGAAGTCCCAGATGTCCAGTAATATCATCTAGCTGATCAATTGGCTGCTCTGGAAGGCTGAAGTGACAGTGAGTGTAACCAGTGACTGACAACATTGTACAGCACTGTCAACTAATTATAACAGTTGATAGAGATTGGAGATGCAGCAGCTGTGGCAGGGCTGTCCAAACCAACTACCAATGTGATGGAGGTAGTGGTAGGGCCAAGTAGGCACAAGCACAAGGGTGTTGGTCAGATCCAGGGCCAGCATGTAACATCAACAAGATTTTCAAGTAGAATAACATATCATGTCCATAGGAATGTGATTAGAGTCCCTTAATCCTCTTTCATCAACAAGACTGATTGTGCAGGAACACCCCTGGGCTCTCATGGATCACTGACCAACAGACATTTCAAATGCTTGCACATCACATGTAAAAATAGTAATAGTAATAATAAATGACAGACCAGACTCTTGTACCATCCACACACCAAAGCCTAAATGCTACCAAACCATGTTCATTGGGGTTTGTACATGTGTAAAATGCTGTCACAGGCATCAGCTTGGTGCCTGACCATGGACAAACATCAACAAACACCATGTTAAGGATTTCCCATTTCAAAAATAGTATTAGTAACGATAGTGACAGACTGGACCCCCATACTATCCTCACACTAAAGCCTGCATGGCACCAAACCATGTTCATTTGTGTTCATTCATGGTGACATTTCAGTCACAAGTGTTGGTGGTGCTGGCCTGGAACCTAAACATGGATGAACATTGCAAAGGTTTCCCATTACCAAAATAGTGATAGTAATAATATAATAATAAATGTCAGATCAGACCCTGGTGTCATCCACACACTAATGCTTAGAATACCATCATGAAACCACATTTGTCTGTGTTCATATATGATTCCCTTTCAGTCACAGGTAGTGGCAGGGCAACAAACCATGGATGAACATCAATGAACAATGCATAAAGCAGGAAGATATGGCTTGAGTGGTTTCTATCTATGTTATAACTCCCCAATATATTACCATGAAACCATGTCCAGTACCAGTAAACCATTGCTAACCCATGGTCATATCATATGCAACATCCCCAAACTACATTACATCTGCAAGGAGTTAATACATGAGTATACATAACAAGGCATGTTCAAACCCCTCATAATCATACCCAGGCCCCAGAGGCTCTGGGGCAGGGAGGAGATAATTAGGATATATTATGAATATGGGTGATGTATGGTAACCCTCTGAAGAAAAAGGTGAAAAAGCAGACTCACATCTTATCTGGCATCTAAACCACCCAAATGCTTTCACAGGAAAATTGTACCCTGCACCCTCCATCCATCCAGAGCAGCACAATTCACCACAGGAGTCAGGATGCAAGCCTAAAGCACATATAGGGGAGGAGGAGAACTGATTATATCTCAAGAGGGGATTTCTGTGAGGATTTGGAAATTTACAATGTTGTAGCCATATGTAGGGTGGGTATGGGTTGAAGGTTTCATGGCAATATGTCAAGAACTGCAAATGGGGAACCAGATTTCGCATTTTTGCCCTATTATTTAAAGGGACATAATTAAAATAAGTCAGGGTTATGCCTGGGTATGGGCTACCCATATTGATGAAAACCCACATATGTGCCATGTGTGCATGTGTGGTTCTTTGTTGATTTATAATTAAACCCAGTCAAGTATATAATGACCAATGAACATACAAATGCACCATAGGCACATCATGTGTGGATTTTTAATGATTGAATAACTTTTTAGTTAGGGCTGTGTACAGGATAGATAAAATTGCCAGTACTGCAAAACCGCCACAAGTGCATGTGCAGGTTTTACAGATTGACCACCAATTGATCCAAATATGAGCCAACATGATCACTAAGCTAGCATGTGGAAATAAAATATTGTAATTGATGCTATAATATACTTATTGATGATATGCTACCCACAAACCCACCACACTGTGTCTGCAGGGTTTGTATACATTATCATGTAGATGTTGTGGCTGACATTGGAGGATGATAACAACTGATATGGACCTGACTTAATGATCACTATATAATTGTGAACTAACTGTGAATCTCAGATATGCATTTGGAGATTGTCTTCAAGCTGTTGATGGTCTGGTTTTGATTGAGGTAGCAATCAAAGGTTCCAATATTACCTTGCTTGCAATGTTTCTGTCACACCATAACCCACATGAGAACTGGTGTCCATCTGAAAGTCCTTCCTTTTTGGGTGTGCACAGCTGTATTCACCAACACCACTTGTAACAGTGATGGTAGCAGCAATGTAAGTAGGGTAAGGGGATCCATGTCACAGGTGCACATTGGTGGCAGGAAAGAACTACAAGGAAAGGATGTGGTAGACAGTCCATGAATGACTCCAGGAGTATTTGGCAATAGAATATTCATTAGTTTATGGGTATGTAACAAGTAGCGAACAACAACTGTACATCCCCTGGGAAATCATGCAGGCCTCAGGTGCAACCACCATGCCTTGTTCTCCTCATCCAAGAGGGCCAGGTGATCATCCTCCCCAGGTAAATCAATGGAATGACAGCATAGAAACATTTTTTTGGCAGCAAAATATGTTGCAGTACTACCAAGGAATGTGGAGTGCAGAATACCAACTACTGTAATGGCCTTTGCACTTATCTCTTTCAAGCAAGGTTGTCACTGGTGCCAGTGGCACTTCCCGAGTATCCATAGGCGAATTTTTGGTGTTTAAATCGATCTAAATCATGTGATCCACACAACCTGCACTCCTGCTCAGTGCACATCTGCAGAACTTCCATTGACATGAGTACTTACATTACATGAAGGGTTATGAATTGTGATGAATGTATATGGCTCCAGAAACTGGTGACAGATCCTGCTTGGTTGGTTGGGTTGCATTGTCCTGCATAATATATATTTCAACTCATGAGCAGATGTGTGAAGGTGTCTCAAGTCTGCACAATAATTGGCACAGGTGTATCTGCATGGCCTAGAACAGCTGCAAATAAGCTCTGACTGGCTGTTTTCATTCATTTCAAATCATGGATGGATTTTCAAAATCCATTTTCAATGGTGGGTTGATGGAGTTTTCAGCATTAGGGAATCATACATAATTAGGATACATGGTCACATTTAAGGTTAGGGTTTGGCATGTAGGGTTAGGTGACTCCAGGTGTGATTTATTCCAGTGAAATTAACCCTCTTGAAGTTAGTGGCTTTTGAACTTAGGTTAAATGGATCATGTGTAGACCACTATTCCCCCCCTGTTGGGGGGGCCCCTTCAGTGGTCTACACATGATCCATTTAACCTAAGTTCAAAAGCCACTAACTTGACAACAACAATTGACCATGTACAGTACAATGCTAGACCACTATTCCCCCCCCATTGGGGGGGCCCCTTCAGTGGTCTACACATGATCCATTTAACCTAAGTTCAAAAGCCACTAACTTGACAACAACAATTGACCATGTACAGTACAATGCTATTCAGGCTCCCAACCATCCTTGCTGGAGGGTGTGCACAGACCACATCATCAAAACTACAAATAGTCTGCTTTGTCTGAAACATCCCACATCAGTTGACTCAGACAATTCAGACAGTGCAGATGTCCAACATTGGGCAACCAAATAGAGTGCCAAGACTTCAACTGAATTGAATGAAAGTTTGTCAGACTAACTCAGAGATGTCAGACAAGCAGACTACATGTAATTTTGCTGATGCAGGTGTGCTGCACTGTATCTATGACTGCCTGATTTATCCTAAGAACACCTTCTATAAAGAGAGGTCTCTGGTAAAGTACTGGAGATAAGGAGATAACAAAGAACTGGTGGACTGGGTGCATGGAACACTGTAGAATAGTGTGATGCCCAGTAGCATCACAGCATGTACATGAACACATGTTCTCACTGTACTTGTATGTGCATGGTCAACTGTACTACCTGGACAGTGTAACAGGGAAAGATGAGAACTGATTGATATGAACACATTTTCCACATTTTAGCATAATCTTCTGTGTCCTTCATGTACAACTTTCATTGAGGTAGCCACAACCAAGTAGCATAATGGTGGAAATAAACTTAAGCTCAGGCTATAATACCATGAAGGGCATTGACATTGTGCAGATAATGATCATGACAACAGATTGAATCAAATTGTATGCAGAGACTCAGCTACAGGTGCTTCACAACATATAACATCTCAGATTCTTAAAATGCATGAAGATGTGAGCTGGAATACAAAAGATCAACAAAAGTCAAATAAATTGCAGTAAGCGAGGAATGTGCAGCTTGAGTTAAAAAATGCTGGATAACAATGTACAGTGGTGTTTATGATCAGATGGCTCATCATTGAGTGCAACTGTACCATTGTGCATTGAATTACACATGCACCCAAGCTCAAACTCAGCAATTTCCAGCCTCCACTCTGCTTCCTCAGCACAAAATTTGTAGAGCTCACCAAGTGCAATGTTCTCCTGGAGTTTCACTTTAGCAAGCTCCTGCTCTATGCTGCAAACAAGATGTTGAGCTTGTGCAACCTCAAGGAGAAACTGAGCTTCTTCCTGCTCAGACCCATCCTGATCTGCATCAGATATGCTGGTGGGTGCATGCTGAAGGGATATAAATGCCAGTAAGCACACTGTCAGTTTTGAGCAACTTACCTGTGCATCATCGTCTCCCTGAGATACTGCAGTCTTGAGCACTGGTGATTTGAGCAGAACAGAACTTAATGTGGAGGGACAGGCATGATAAGGGATGAGTGAATGGCATTTGCCCTCCAGCTGCAGACAATGCCAACACCCAGAGGTGTTCCTTGCATATGGACAGTATTTGAGCCCAGTTTGCATCTGGAAGTGACCTGCTCAGAGGAGATACTGGAGAAAATGAAAGTGCTAGATCCACTATCTGCACTAGGTAGTGCCAGGAACAGTAGTGACAGATGGTTGTGGCCTGACCAGGCTTGTAGGGATGGTAGACTGAGCCTCAGTCGAAGCAATGTGGTAGTTGATTTCTTGAGAGGTAGCTGGTGACTCCATGTTCATTTTCTGATCATCTGCCATTAGAGATGTGTCTGAGAATTGGGAATAACTGCAAATTGCGAGGTGGAAAGCTGAAGTTGAAGAAGAGACTCTGATATTAGGTACTTACATATTTACTACCATTGTTTTCCACTTATAGTAGCTTTCTATGCACACTCAGTAGGAACATAACATCTCAATAATTTCATTGTTCTGTCCAGAAAGTCTTCCTCTTGTGAGTTCTACTTGCACATTCTTTCATCAATGCCTGAGTGTCTGAGGTGTCTCAGAACCTTCCCAACTGCAAGAGGTCTCACATACCACTGGTCTCAACTGTGATCTTTTTGTAACACAGTCCATTGGGAGACTGTAACTGTTCATGTTTCAAATGCTCCAGAGGACACTGTGCTAGCTGATGATCCATGCCCATTTTCCCCTTTTCAAGCACAAGATGAGGATTTTGATACACCAATACTTGATGCAGAACCACCAATGGAGCATCCATCCTTCATGATGGCTGACAAGCATGTGGACCCCAAGGAAGTCCCTCAACTGAGTACCAACAATAAGTTGGGTTGTGTTCTTGATATCTTTCACAGCACTGGAGAGATTTTTGATGGAGGACAAACATTTTTAGCATGGTTTCATCTTGACATCTATGCTTCCCAGTGCCAACAGAATCTTTATTACCCTTTTGCTAGCCTTGGTGATTGGGAGATTGCAAACTTCCTTCTCACATCCAGACTTAGCATGAGGGCTATTGACAAATTCTTGTCACTGTGTCTGGTGAGTCTGTTGATACTAATTCATCTGTTTCCACTGCTTAACACTTATTTAGACAAACTCTCTTCCTCTCTCATTCTCTACTGCCAAAGAACTTTGCTCCCATGCTGAAATGCTCCCATCTGGACCACACTGGAATGCTCAAGTTGTCCCTACCACCTACCCAATGAAAAGTCCCATCACCCTTTACTACCATGACTCGTTGGACTGTGTGGAGTCCTTATTCAACCATCCTCTCTTCATGCAATTGATGGACTACTCACCTTTCTGCCTGTTCACTACTGCTGAGCACATTGTGAGAGTATTCATGGAGTGGGTGAGTAGTGATGGTGCATGGGATTTGCAGCTATGAACTATTCTTGCTCTTGAATGCAAATATGTAATGTGTTTACCTCCAAGTTGAAATTTCCCAAAGGTAGTACATTATGCAGCATTATTCTGTCATCAGACAAGACACATATCACCAATATGTGTGGCAGGAAAGTTTCCCATCCCCTCCTGATCAGTCTTGCAAATATTCATATGGACATCAGGAACAAGGGGTCATCACATGTGTTCCTACTCCTAGCACTAATGCCAATCCCCACATTTATGCATCCTGCTACCTGAATATGCTCTGTTCTCGAGGTGTGGCTCTTCCATCACTGTCTAGACATTGTCCTTGAACCCTTGAAACAGGCTGCTTGTTTTGGCAGGATGATGTCAGACCCCATAGGCAATCTACATTATTGCTTCACCCCATTGGTCTCATACATCATTGACACACCAGAGGCATGCATATGAGGATGCACCTCACTGGTAACCACTGCCATGTATAAGGACTTTGGAGATTCAGATCATCATCCACCATGTACCACTGCCCTCACCCTTGTCCAACTCCAGTCTATCAAATGTAACATAGATGAAGTTGAATGGTACTTTGCCACATGCAAGGACTTCCAACTCAGTGGTGTATCCCACCCTTTTTGGTGTGACTGGCTATATGCTGATCCCTCTCAGTTTCCCACTCCAGAAGCTCTGCATTACTGGCATCGCCAGTTTTGGGACCATGATATGTGATGGTGCAAGCACATGCTGGGGGATGGGGAGCTGGACTTCCAGTTCTCTGTGTTGCCTCCAATTGCTGGCTTTCATCACTTTAATCAAGGTGTGATGAAATTGAAGCAGGTTGGTGGGTGTACACAAAGAGATGTGCAGCAATACATCATAGTCATTATTGCTGGATTACCTCAAGTGGATGTAGTTATAGCCATTCAAGCTCTGATGGAATTCCAATACCTTGCCCAACACTGCAAGCATTTCACAATTTTTCATCCCAAAATATGCTGAAAAAATTGAAACAAGAGATACCCTTTTATTTCAGCTGTTTTCAAAGAAAAAAGGTGAATGTAATGTAATGTTTTCTTTGTCTTTTCTGCCAAAAAACATGAATTAATGTTCACTAATGGGTATTAGCATCAATCAATGTTTTTTAGTAAATCATGCAAAGAAAACAAAGTGTTATTATTGCCTTTTCTCTTTGAAAACATGTGTCAAAAAAGAGTATCTCTTTCTTCAATTTTTTCAGCATGTTTTCTCAAGAAAAATTGTGAAATGCTTGCAGTGCAAGCTCCTGCCATCACTTCACAAATGCATGATCATATTTCAGCTGCTCTCAAGACCTTCCATGACCACAAGCATGCCATAATTGATGCTGGACTATGTCATGGCCAGACCACTGGGGCTGCCCTTGACCACTGGGAGATCCCAAAGCTAGAGTTCATGCAGAGTGTTGCACCAAGCATCCACCTGGCCAGCACTGTTATACAATGGTCAGCTGACACTACTGAGCATTGTCAAAGATCCAGTGACCACAACCAACAACCAGAATTATGACTCCCAGATCTGCCACACCCTTGATCATGACAGAAAGTGCCACCTCTTCAACACTGCTATCTCACTGTCTGAGCAAACCAACACTCATGATAGCCTCACAGGGGACAATTACTGACACACATGGTCATAGTGATCTGAATGTGGCAGACAGTGCAGGTGACAATGCAAGCAGCAATATTTTACAGGATCTATGGTCATCTGACCATCAGGAAAAACCGACAGTGCCATTTATCACTATTTATTGCAATTTAGCA
Source organism: Pisolithus marmoratus (assembly GCA_024613145.1). Classification (NCBI taxonomy): domain Eukaryota; kingdom Fungi; phylum Basidiomycota; class Agaricomycetes; order Boletales; family Pisolithaceae; genus Pisolithus; species Pisolithus marmoratus. Next base: position 65,676 of record JANFAE010000237.1, on the reverse strand, counting down.
CCTCAGATACAAGAGTGGTAACTATTGCACTTATGGCACCACAACCATCCCCCCTTATCTATATTGACATATAGACACTAATATTCAAAATTCACCATAATAGTGCAATAAAGATAGTGCAATTATGACCCACAATGTGGTTATGCCACTCATGCTTTATATGCTCTTAAAGCCATATATAGTGAAAAATAGGTATTAGGACATCCTTAGTTTCTCATTGCCAGTTCTCAGTGAATAAATGTCACAAATGGCAATAACATTGGTACAACAGTACTATGCCAACATTAATGCAACACAAGGGACTAGTTGACACAGACAGTTGAACAATGTGACTCAATTCAAGCTATGGCACCCTCAAGCTCCATTTTGGCAGCTTCTTCCAGCCCAGAGAAGTCAAACACTGGTGGAGACACCTTATGGAAAGCCAGACATGTTGGAGATTGAATCACCTCTGTGTGATGTATATTTGGTGCGAGTTTTCACTTGCTTACATAAGCGCTTAGAGCCCACTTAGTACTACACTTTTTGGTACTAATCCCTCAGTAGTTGAGTCACTACTGAGGGTAAGCCTACATGTTATTCATATTAGACTACTTACTGATACTTTGTAGCTGCCTACAGGTACATCAATATATCTAGTAGTTGAGTCACTACTGAGGCTGCCTACAGCCCTTTTCTACAAGACATGCATGCTACAAACATCTGGCATCTTACTACTTTAGGCATATGATATTGGCCAAGACCCCAATCACCTTTATGCCAATATCTCAAGGTCACATGGCCAATGACAATAGTTTGAACACCTAAGGCAACATGGCACAAGGACCAGATGTCAAGTAGTCAGATATCAAATTCATATGTACTGAACCATATTAACAAACACACAAGACTGAGTAGATACAGGTAGCATGTGATCATAGTTTTATCTAAGTACAATATGAATGTTGACCTACCAGCAGTAACAAATCTAGCTTTGCTAACAGACATACCCTGGCCAGCAAGAAACTGAGTGGAGCACTAAGGCCCCTGAACCTACAGACAAACCCACTAGACAGAACTGTGGGCACTCTATTGAATTTGTGCCAAAAATGTGTCTCAGACAGGATCAGAGTCTCCTGATGAGCAGCAAGTGGCAAGACAATTCTTGATGTACCTGGTCCACCACCTGATGCACAAATCAAATGTCCTATACTACAGGACAAACTGCCAGTGCAGATCCAGAGTGCTGCAAGCACAGAACTCCAGTTACCATGCATATGGGGGCACTGCAAGTCATGACAGGGCAAATGGCCACTCTCTACACAAAATCACAAGCATGAACGACATGGCACACTTGCAGTACCACAGGACTTACCATGTATGGTACCATGGCTAGAGGAACTTGACAGATGGTATAGTAACACAACAAGCAGTGCCACCATCTGCTTGCATGGAGTGGAGAAGAGGCTGCTGGCTACCAGTGGGGATTGGTACACTGGGTGTAAGATGAAGTGGCTGAATGGATTACCTGTGCTACCCAAGCCACCTCAGAGCTATGTCAAGCACCTTCCTCAACTCTACATGGTCACCTGTTGACATGGAAGACTTAAAGCAAATGCTGAAATGGTCAGTAACATTGGTACAAGGTGAGATGGTTGCCATGCCAATGGAGCACCCATGCAGCCACTGCACCCACTCACAACACCATCTGGAATGCCATACTGGAAAGCATGGCCACCCAATTGCAACACAAAGCAAAGCATGCCATTACTGGCTGACAGCGATGGTCAGCACACTGAATGAGAGGTGAAACAGCCAAATGATGTATCTGTGCCACTTAAACCACCTTGAACCAGCATCATGCATGTAGGAAGGACCTTTACAGTCACCCATTGACAGGGAAGAGTGAAAATGAGTGCTGAAATTGTCAGCAACCTTCATAGGAGGCAAAGCACCCACTGTGCCCATGCAGCACCCATGCAGCCATGGAAACTCCTCCCAATGCCTTCTGAACCATACAGAAACATTGTGGGGGGGTCCCACATAGTAAGAATTCGCTACAACGAGGTCAGTGACACTGGAAATGTCCAAACAAGAGGGTATCTGTACCCTGGTGAGCCCACACAAGGTTGTGCTACCCATCTTGCAGACCCAGGAAATGCTGGAAACCCCCATGGGGTCTTCCTGACACTCATCAGCAGCAGGGGGTGCCTACCAGATGAACTCAGAGCAATGGCGATCCTTCTGACAGTCAAAATGGTGGCCTTACGATCACAGCACAAGGCAGGAGTGTGCACAGTACAATGCATTTCCGAAATGGGAAGTTGTCACAACACAGCATCCAAATATGACCAAACAATACTTGTTACACACACAGGACTTGAAGCTCAAGTTACACTTCTTTATTGAAGTATACATTCATTTGAGTTATATTTCTGCATTTCTACTTACATATCACACAGTGGAGCTTCAGGGGGTGTGTTGGAGATTGAATCACCACAGTGTGATGCACTTGAAAGCATTTCACAATTTTTCTTCAGAAAACATGCTGAAAAAATTGAAGAAAGTGATACTCTTTTTTGACAGGTGTTTTCAAAGAGAAAAGGCAAAAATAATATTCTCTTTTCTTTGCATGACTTGCCACAAAACATTGATTGATGGTAATACCCATTAGTGTACAAGCTAATCAGCACTACCATCAATCCATGTTTTTCCACAGAAAAGACAAAGAAAACAAAATATTATATTTGCATTTTTTCTGTGAACACAGCCCAAATAAAAGAGTATCTCTTTTTTCCATTTTTTCAACATATTTTGGGATGAAAAATTGTGAAATGCTTGCAGTGATGTATATTCTGGTGCGAGTATTTGGTTGATTACATAAGTGCTTAGAGCGCACTTAGTAGTACATTTTGGTACTGTTCCCTCAGTAGTTGAGTCACTACTGAGGGTAAGCACATACATTCCTTACAGTAGAGTACTTACTGATACCTCGTAGCTGCCTACAGGTATATTTAATATAACAGTAGTTGAGTCACTACTAAGGCTGCCTACAGCCCTTTTCTACTGTCATTGGTTAAGATATATTGGCACAAGGTGATTGGGGTCTCAGTCAAAGTCCATTGCCTAAAGAGGTTTCCATCCAAAGCAAATTTCCTAAAGTAGTAAGTCTATGGGAAAAATGCTCAAAAAGCTTGTAGCATGCATGTCCAGCTTTCCATACCTTCTGCACTGGGTGAACCCTGCAGAAGGAAGTCATCATCAACTAGTTCATGATACAGCAATGTCTCACATTACCCCACACCCTGCTGAATGCTTTCTTGTACCATTTGGAGGTATGTGGGACTCCTCATCTTGAATTCTGCCAGCATCTTCATGGAATGGTTCCACCTGGTATATGATATGGTTGTAATTTACACCCAATCATCACAGAGTAATCACTCACCTCCCATGATAGACATTTTCAATGAAGTCTATCATACCCCCTGAGAATAAGCTGGTGAGAACACATTCAGCCTGAGAGCCACCATTAGTAGTAGCACACCATTTGATGTAAGTATAGCTTCCAAATGAATGACATACTGCTGTAGCTACAAGGGCCAATGTGGTGGCTGGAGCATTGAGATATGGATTAGTTGCAGGGTCCAAGCCAAGGTGCCTTCCCTCTCCCTTTGGTCCCCACCACTGCATCTTAATGAGCTGTAAGAAAATGGGATTCTTCCAGGGCTTGGATTCATCACAAGTCATCAACTACACCCATTTGAGTAACACTGTTAGAAGAGCAACTGACAACTTACTTTTGTGTCAATCCCACTGTGGATCAATTTACCTTTCTGGATGAGCCATTTGAGCACATCAAAGAGTGCATTCCCCTTCAGTGATTCCCCTTGCAGGCCATAAGTGGTGGGGACAGCCAATCTAGCTTTTGCAATGAGCTCCCCTCTTACTTGAGTAGCTGCCCCCCAAATCTAATACAATGATCAGTTATCAATCTGTGTTAAAAAGTAAATGCACCTAATCTAGTAGCCTCTCCTTTGTGTTTTGCTCCTTTTCTACCTCTGCCAGGACTTGTTCCAACCCAGGTTCTTTGACTGCACTCTCCTGAACAAGCTTCCAACAAAGCTCATCCTTGTCAACAGGAAATGGAAAAGCCTCTATGGTAGCAACATGCTGGCAGAGACAATGATGTCCAAGCTTTGCAAGATGGTGAATGTTGGTGCTTTTGAAACTGGCTAGGCTGGTCTTGCCAAGTTTTGAGCCATGGGGATGGCATGAAGAAGGCCTTCCACCTTGTTCATACTTGACCTGTAGAGAAAACTGGTGAGTGAGATCTTTACATGGGTGAGACTCCCACCTCCTTGTCAAGATAAGTTGCCTTCTCCTTAGATGGACATCAGTAGTAGAACAATTATTGAACTGGTGAAATGGTGCACCTTGTCATAAAGCTCTGCTACCAAGACTGCTGCTTGCCCTTATTATCCACATGGAAATTAACAACTATCTGTGGGTAATAAGCTGGATGTCAGCACTCTGGGTCAATTCATGTGTTCTTACCTCATCATCCAGGTCAGCAGGTTCTTTGTTTGCACTGTCTGGGTCATCCTCAATGTATTTGTTGTTGTTGTTGTCATCATTGTCATCTTTGCGAACCTTGTCTCTACTCTCCTCTTGATCAATGTTGCCATGCTCATCTGACTGAGGCATGTTATCATCATCCTCCAGTTCATCCACTTTGTCTTCCTGCTCCAACTCATCCACATTGACTCTAAATCTTTATCTGGCAAATCATGTTGAAAGCATAGTGTCTGCTTGGGGACCTTCTTTGGTGGTTGGGCCTCCTGTTGTGAGGACTCACTGTCCATCAAAGCCAATGCCCTCTTTCTACTTGCTGCAGCACCAATTTAGTAGTCAAGTGGAGTAACAATGTTGGATAGAGAGATACCTTCTTTCTGAGATTCATCCTTCAATTTGACAGTTTTCTTGGACCTCCCAGCAGCTACATGTTTGTTGCTCACTGAAAAGTCAAAGATGTGACAGTCATGGATGCAACAACTAGCATACCTTCATCCTGACTTTTGTCCCTGTTAGATCCATGGATACCTCTCTTTGGCTGCAAAGACTTTGGGGTACATTCCTGGCCATGGTGAGACAATTGAGAGTTGTTCCTATGTACAATGTAGCAGATCAGAGCAGATCACACACCTGATCATTTCCCTTCATGCTCCAAGACCTCCTAACTGGACTTCTGGGTGATACTGTCACAGATTTTTTTCCAGTTGAGGATTTATTGTTGTTTCTTGATGGATGCATGGATGGAAGAGGAGGGATGAAGAATTGTTGGAACAGAGCCTTATCTGGTGGAGGGACAGCAGTGCAGGGAGGTGGGAGGTGGGGCAAAGGAAATGCAGTTGAGTGTGTGTGCAAGCATGGGTGAAATTTTCAACTTCTCACAGTCACATGACCAGTGGCCACTGCAACACTTCAACAAGTCTAAGTGCGAGTCTCAGCTTACCAATCATTTCCCACACATTTTCTAGTCACTATATACTAATCTACACAACACTACACTTAATACACTACACTTTTTTGGTAATACAAGTGTAGACTACATAACACTACCTTAATTGGTATTTAAAAATGTGAACATTACACTACAATTTCCTAGTAAAAGCAATGAAATAAAGAAAATCTTATGTTCTGTAACTATTCATTGCACATGGGAAAACATTTAGAGCAACTGGCAACATATAGTTATAATGTTGCTATAGTTCACCACATATGCAATAATTGCACACTATTTCAGTATATGACAACTATTGTGCCATCAGGACACTACACTACACTTATCTAATCAAACACAACCAAACAAATCAAAAAAGCGCACACTACACTTTTGGTAATAAAAATGGACACTACACAACACTAATTGTATTTTGTCTATATCTCTACCATTTTTGCACAGATTGATGACATAAGCATACCTCCATGGTCCTCTTGTCAGGTACTACAACTTTCATTATGACATCTTTGAAATTTATTTTTTTGAGACATCAATTTATTTCTGTATTTTGCCATTTTCTCACCCATTTTTGGTCATATCAATGATGTAAGCATATTCCCATGATCTTGTGACCCAGCCCTACAACTTTCATTATGACATCATGATCTATAGTTAAAATAGTGCTATAGTTCACTATATATCAAATAGTGATGCACTATTTCAGTCTATAACAAATATTGCACTGTCAGTTTTTCCTGATGGAAGATCCTCTGTTTGCATTAGATGTCAGGTCCAGTGATGATGAAGCTATATTTGGAGAGAAGGATGAATATCACATCTTCAACAACCCACTGTTTGATGACCATGCTTCATGGAATCCCTACACTTGTGTGTTGGGATGAGGTGCACTGACCAAATGCAATGGGGACCCTGGTCCCAGAAACTATGTTAATGTTACTGGGTCATCCCCCTTTGAATTTACTCCCTGCAGATGAATGCCTCAAGGATTGTCTGCATTTGAGGGCTGCTTTCACTGAGTGTGGGATAAGCACTTTTGTGAAACAGGACACAATGTCATTCTCATCTGACTCATCATGTCACTGCAATCTCCAAGAGGTACCACAATACCTTGGGCTGATCATGCTCTTGTCTATGCTGAATGACTGGATTTAGTTCAGCAAGCCCATGGTCCCATTGACAATGCAACCAGTTTACATGTACTGCAGAGGGCAGTACATGCATCAGGTACACCTCTTGGCGAGGTATTTCCACTAGATCAGATCAGATCTTACACTCACATTACCCCTCATTTTGGTGCTGCTGCTGATAACTGACTTAGTTCTGCTAATAGTATCCATTTTGCTCAGTCATTTTTCTTGAACAAATACTTTGACAAGGACTTTTTCTATGCTATCACATAGTTACTCTAAATAGTGTCAGCACACTCAGCCTCCCACATTCACACCTTGAAAAAAGAAAAGTTAAATGCTTTCTTTGGCAGACTTTTGAGAGTTTTGGGATAATTAGGAAATACATGCTGTGCCACATGCACCCCACCTTGCTTCAGTATCTGTGTATGTGTATTGCTGCAATGTCAATATCCATTTTCACTGATGAATTCTCCAAGTGCACCATTGAGTACACACTCATTCTTGTCCTGCTCAAGTGCCCCCAATCTTCTTCTTTATGGTTGATACTTGCCTAGTAGATAAGGAAGACCTCACTAGGCTCTTCATGAGGTCATATCTCACCACAATCTGTCATCGGGCTTATCAGTTCTGGTACTATGGTATACCATCCATCGAGGTCAGCAGATAATAGCTGACATGCCACAGACTCAAGTCCACAAACTCAATATACTGAATACAGTAAATCCTTGTCTTCTGCAGTGGTAAGGAATATACTTTGAGAAAATTCAGAAGTTGCTTGGATTAACCACACCAGTTTGAGCTACTCCCCATCCCTGTCAGCCCATGCCTCAGCAAGCATTCAGTGCTGCCTGATCTTTACTCCCAATGCAACAAGTGGAATTCCAGCTCACTGGAATACTTGAATCCCTCCTGCATGATTCTTGGCCCATCACAAATGAGAAACATCTGTTGTGATGTGCCAAAGTTGCTCTGAGTGTTGCAGTCAGATTACTACAGGTGAGTATACTTGTTTTACTGGATTGTAACCTCTTGCTGACCCCTGAAGATGACAAACTACCCTGGTACAGGCTCTCAAACCATGCTATTTGATGGTGGTCCTGCTATGGAGGGCCCTGGAATGATGGTGAGCAATGAGTTGAAAGACTCCCACCATGACATTGAACAAGGTAGTGTCAAGCATTACAAGCATGCTGTGAAGGTAAGGTAAGGTGACTGTTGCATGAAGAGCTTCCCTTCTCATTGGTTCCTTAATTCTATGAAGACTTGCAAAACAGGCCTCTAACAGTGGGCATGTAGTCGACCTCTTTGCTGGCCACTTAAATCAACTCAGATTGCTGGAGATAAAGTCCCCACCCACATGGCATCATTGGTTTATCTGATTCATTCATGGCCTCCACCTTCCACCAGATTTTCCTTCATATTTTGAACAAGGATGACCAAGACTTCTTGGAGATGGGCTTCAATGCTACATTTGATATATAGGTATTTTTGTTTCTCCCAATTTTACATAACATGTGGCTGATGGACACTGGACAGATGGCTGGGGAGCTGAAAGTATCTTGGGCATGTCATCTCTGAGGGAAAGAAATCCACTTGTGTTGGAGATACTGAAGTTGTTATCGGGCAAACCTCTGTGTGGAGACTAAGTGCCATCAGTCTGCAGACATAAACAGCTGTGTATTTCGAAGTGGTTACTCCTTCTGGGTAAGTACTTCAACTGGGCTCCCAGGGTTTGATTCAATTTGTGATGCACTATCAGTGATTCTCTGGACAGCAGCACTTATGTGTCATGGCCATTGTGCATAACTTTACCAAGGCAGGATCACCAAGCATTGCAGCTTTGTTGGACCAGGAGGCTGCTGCCATCTTGATGGTCAGAATAGCAGTGTTTTAAGCCAAGATCAATGGCTTGCCTGATGTGCCACATTGGCTGGATTGGATGTTGATCTAATAATCTCCTTTCTGGACTCCACCTGGAGTCCACAGACCAGTCTGCAGACTTTCCCACAGTCCACCCAATTTTCCCACAGACTCCTCAATAGTCTGCAGACTTTCCACAGTCCACCTGATTTTCCCACAGACTTTCCCACAGTCCACCCAATTTTCCCACAGTCTCCTTCCATATATGGACAATAGTCTGCAGACTTTCCCACAGTCCACTAAATTTTCCCACAGACCAGATTTTCCCACAGTCATGCTCAAGTCTGCCCATCCCACTCTCAAAAAAATAAGTGACCAGTCACTTATTTCTGGGGTTAGGCAGAATGACTACCAAGTATGTGGTTGGCACTAGCCAAATTGTAAGTGGGAACCTTGAACTGAAAGATGACAAGTGAGAGTGAGATGGCAACTCTGGCTGGGGAGAAAATAAGCAATCGGTTGCTTATTCTGAGGGGTCAAGGAACTGATGAGAGTAGACATAGAGTGTGGAGACTAGATGGAGATAGATGGGGTGAGGTAGTGAACTACAGACTGGTATAGTGGGTGGCAGAAAATAGGTGACCAGTCACTTGTTTCTGGGCTAAGCATTCAAGGTAAGCTGAGCCCCTCAAACATTGTTGATATGTACTAACACCTGTCTCCATGTCATGTCACCCCACAGCATGCATGTTAAACCATCCCCCTAGCTACATTAGATACATATCAGTGCTGTTGTGTGTCACATTGTACCCCACTGCTGTGTGTATTGGCCTTCAAGGTAAGGCTGCCCCCCCAATCATGTTTTAAGACATACTAATATCTTTCTGTGTGTCACATTACCCTGTGTTGTGCAACAGAATATGAAGTAAGCTGTCCCCCCTTGACCATCTTTGATACATCCTGACACTGTTGATGTCATCTTCACATTGTCAAGGTGATTAACTGCTGTGTTGAACTAACCATTGATCCATAGATGCCATTTGACATTGTGTAGGCTGCAGCTGACATGCCTGGATGGTGACCCTTCATCCACCCTGTACCTGGCCAGTACATTGTTGGTATGGGGGGGTAGTTAGTTACCTTAGTCCATGCCTGCTAGTGCAGGCTGGCTTAATAATATATTGATGTTGGTGTCTATGGGTAGTGATTGTCTTGACTTTGTCTGTGCCTGCTGGTGTAGGCCAGCAAATGTTAGTCTGTTGCACTCAGTCCATGTTTGCTAGTACAAGCTGGCTTATTATCTCTAGGTAGTGTGTGTCTGGACTTTGTCTGTGCCTACTAGTGTGGGCCAGCAAATATTGGTCTATATTGATGTTGGTATCTGTGGGTAATGTTTGTCTTGACATTGTCTGTGCCTGCTAGTGTGGGCCAGCAAATGTTGATCTGTTGGACTATGTCATTTGATACTTGGGAGTAGTATTCATTTTGACTTTTGTCTGTGCCTACTAGTGTGGGCCAGCAAATGTTAATATGTAGACTTGGTCCATGCCTGCTTGGGCTATGTGTTTTCTTGGTCCCAGGTGCTACTGTGTCCATCTTAGTACTCTCAGCCTTTTGGTAGTTGGGGTTATTTGGTTGTAATTGAAGTTGCTTTTTTCTTGATGACTTGCCTCTGCTCTGGGGGAAGGGCCCCTCCTGGACAGTTGTCAAGGAGTCAATTCCACTTGGAACTTTGTTTTTTGTTTTGGTATTTGTAACTTGTATTCAAATATGTCCCAGACTATAACCCTTGTATTTTGTCTTGAGGGGGTTTTAATTGCCTTGTTTTTACCTTCATTTTTTGAAATTTGTGGGGCCTAACCCTAACCATAAGCAATATGTCCCATAAGAAATAAGTTAGTGTGATTATAAGTTGCCCAGCTTGAAATTTTATGCCCTCTCCACTACATTATTGTCCCTGAGCCAACAAGTGTGCAATGAATTCTTTCTGATGCCCTGGCTGCCTTGGTGGATGGGATCCTGATGTACTTGGGGGATGCCAACACCCTGCATCTGTTATACTACAAAAATCTGACCTTAGGAAGCCAAGGTAATTTGAATTGTTTACTCCTTGGTATTGGCTGAATTCAGCTTGATATAACATAATTGACTCAGGGTCATGTCCCAATTGGCTAATGTCCAAAGGGATATGTCCAAGGAAAACCTTCCTTCTGCATCTATCTCCTTCACTGAAAACAAGTTGGCAGCCCTTGTCATTGCCCATGCAATCCTGAACCCCTGTCTGTCTATCTCCAAACAGTAGAGGTGCAAATTCTGAAGTCTAAAGGAAGATGTAACTGAATGGGACATTGATAGGTTTGCTGCACCCATGCCACATGCTACAGACAAAACCAAGTACTTTCAACATCCCCAATGGGGGCACATCTCTGACCCTGCCACTGTTTTGGATGTCCATGGTAGAGTGATGGTTTGGTATCTCCCAGGCATTATTCCTCCTCAAAGAGTGGTGAAGCAGTCTCTTTCCCCATGGATATCTTATATTGATTCACTGGTAGGAACATCTCAATAGGATTCACCTCCCTTTGAAAGGCAGCCTTGTGAAGCACTCCAAGAGGAAGAATGAGTCCAGTAAGAGGTTTGGCCATAGGCATCTGCCAGGGCTTGCTGGAAATGAGGTGGAATTGGCTGATGTCATGTTTGGTCATAGCAGGCTTGTGAACTCTCATGCAACTTTCCAGCAGGGCCATGTGGCACTTTTCTCCTCATGGTCTGGTGTGGATTGCAAGGCTAATGCTCACACAGAGGTTGCAGGACAAGGTCTATGAAAGTTCCAATCTCAAAATCCCTGTTGTACAGGAATGCCTTCATGACATTTCCTATGCAGAGGAGTTCTGGAACTCCATTGCTCACCATGCTAATCCATGAATATAGCCAGCTTCTAATGAATTCATTTGCACCACATGTACTGTGGCAGAAGTATGGGATAGTGGATGATATATTGGTAAATTGATAGAAAATCTCTAATCTCACCTAGTATAAGTTAACTTTCTATTATAGCCCTTCACAATTAGCTTTCCTCATGCAAATATCTGTGAACTTATTGCTCCAGATATTCTTCATCAAATTACCAAGGGGACATTCAAAGACCATCTTGTGTCTTGGGTAGAAGCATATCTGAAGAAGCACTACAAGAGTGACTTTGAAGCTGTCTTAGCTGACATTGTAAAGAAGGTTGGGACTTCAGGCAGAGGACTAGGAAGGGAACCTGTAGGTATCCTCAGTATCTGGCAAGCTACTGAGGGACTAGGAAAATTATCTAGTGCTATGTCCGATGCAAGGTAATTATGTAAGCAAGCAAACATGTGCCAACAATGGCCAGTTGCATATTCTCCAACACATTGATCACTGGTGTGTTGAAATTGAACAATTTATAATGTGTACTAATCTTGATTTGGTATTGCTGCTACCCAATCTTTTCCTGGCCTTAGACATTTTTCACAGGGTTGTGGTTCAAGCAATGGACAGGTAATGATTCTAAAGCTTTAATGAAGGTTGGGACATTACTATCAGATCAAGTGTATCTGCTTATACTCTAGGATTGTAGGTTATTTTCCTGCCATTGTGGGCTATGTACCTGATCAAATGGTACAAGCTCCTTCAGCCTTCATGGATAGTGTAGAAGATAGCACTACCATCAATTCATGTTTTTCCACTGAAAAGACAAAGAAAACAAAATATTGTATTTTCATTGTTTCTGTGAACATGGCCCAAATAAAAGAGTATCTCTTCTTGCAATTTTTTCAACATATTTTGGCATGAAAAATTGTGAAATGATTGCAGTGTTATCATATTCTGCAGCATTATGGTGCAGATCTTTCAAGATGACCTTTTGGACTGTCCCAGACACATAGGAAAGTAGCAAGGCTAATGGCTACAAAAGGACTTGTACTGCCAGATCCAGCTAGGGTTGGCAAGGATGCCATTGCAGCCAAGGAAAACTGGGTGGTCACCTGGCACTCCATGGCCTTCCATCTATGTCAGCATAGATGTCATAGTCAACCAGAAGACCCCTCCCCACCTAGACAAAGTTTCTGCACCCTCTCTGTTGGACTCATATTTTGGATCTCAATTGGTTATCAACCAGGCACCATGATTTAGCTTGCTGGTAAACTGTTTCACTGCTCTATACCCAAATGGGAAAGAGGTGAAAGGATAGCACTTGTTCACTACATGAAGGATGCTGTCCATAACAAATTTGGAGTGGCCAGGCCAGCTTTCACCCAACAGAAGGATCTTCTAGGTAGATTTTTACCATCTTAGTGTTGGTACCTAGCCAAGCCCTTAGCTGATGCCAGTCAGAGTTTCCAAGTAAAAACTATGCATCTTCAGCATTCCCCATGTTTTGAATCACTCCTTTTGAGCTGTAATGTTACCATACTCATCCACCACTCCTTTTTTCCTTATACCTCAGAAAGCTGTCACTGAGTACAACAGATGGACCAAATTTCAAGAGCAGCAGGAAAGAACAGAACAAGATATGGGCCAACAGATTAGCACTACCTGCATGAGCACAAAAAATGGAATATCACAGGAACAATGCATGCATCTGTCATGTTTCATGTATTGTCTGGTAGGCCTCAACAAGTGGAATCAGCTTTTAAAAGATCAAGAGGTTTGGAGCATGATTGACAGAGATATTCATCAAACACAAACAGGGGATGGGAACAACATGTTTCTGGTGAACAACAAAAGGAACTGGGGGAATACACACATGCTCAGGAATGACAGCAACAGAGGCAATGTGAAAGGTACCATCAGAAAGCTCATGTCAAGCAGAACTAAAATCCTGAGTTGGGAGAGGGCCACTGAAGAGAATAAAATAGAATAGAAGAGGAGATGGAGGGAGGGAGTCTCCTGAGGGCAGAAATGGGTAAGTTCAACCCAGGGAGCTCTGGTAAAGAGGGTTGGGCTTCAGGCAGAGGACTAGGAAGAGGATTCTGTAGGTATCCTCAGTAGTCTGGAAAGCTACTGAGGGACTAGGAAAATTATCTAGTACTAAGTGTGATGCAAAGAGATTATGTATGCTAGCAAACATGTGCCAACAATGGCTGGTTGCATAATACTCCAACATCTGGTGCTGGTACAGGGCCTGTGAGTGAGGAAGTGGAGGGGGAAACAACTGCAATCCAGCCTTTGAGATGCTGAGACATGATATATGTATGATGTCTGGGGTAGCTTCAATAAAATCCTGGCCTTTGTCAGCCTTTATATTCTGTCTTGTTTGTCTCTATAGTGGTCTACATATTGTTTTGCAGTGTAATTACAAGACTTTCAAAGTGCACACACACACAAGTCCAAATACTAAATAAATCTAAGGCAAAAAACCATTAGGGATTAAAAGAAATCAGAAAGAAAGGAAATAAAATAAAACATGAATCCTATAGTAGGGAGAAACAATTCCCTGCATCCAAGGGGGGCCTTTGAACTCCAACTGTCCCTGGTTGTGAACCAAGAGACAACAAGATATATATAAAAAAGAACTCGGCTCAAAAAGTTCTATGGAGAAAAACACATCATGAAACACAAAACATATCCAGTAAAGCCAAAACCTGGCTCAGGAGAGGGGAAACAAAAGCATTGAAGGGGGACTGAACTTGAAAAAGGGGAAATGGGTAGGGTACCCCAAAGAAAAGATATACCACAATTTTTAGACCAGTATTAAATAAAAAGGCTATGATGAAAGCAAATAAAAGAAATATCCACTTATCTATAGCTGACAGGGGGAGCCCAAACAGCTTTACGATGGAGTTACGAAGGGCTCGAGAGTCACCAGGGACAGGCTGGCAGCACCGAGGGGAAAACCCTGTCTTGGAAGGGGGACCAGCAAGAGCACAAGAGGCAGTGGGGGGCTCGCGACGAGGGGCCACTAGCCTAGGTATTCGGCTCGGTCTCGCTACATGTGTCTGGGGCTCGGGAACAAGAGCACAAGGGGCACTTGAAAGGGTCTCGGGATGCTCGAAAACTCGAAACACCCCTTCGACAGTCTCGGGAAAGGCTCGAGAGGGGGTTGGGGGCTGGACTGAAAGGGAACTTGAAGGGGAGGCTGTACCCTGGTCTCCAAAGCTCTTTGAGTATGAGCGAGTGCCCAGGAGTCTAGATGATCTTGCAATGTGCGCCTGAGCGCCTTGCAAGGGATTTCTGTGCCCATAAGTAGTACAACATGACCACCTATTATCCTTCATTTGCCAGCAGCTAGATATGACATGCAAATTTTACATTGAGCCCTAATATGGCCTTCTTGCCCACAGAAGAAACAGAATGAGAACCTTCGACGAGGCGAAGGCTCGCTCGAAGGGTGGAAAGCGACGAGGGGGTGCCTTCGAACACAAGCTAGGAAGTGTGGATACAGAGCTCTGCACGAAAGCTTTGCGCCAAGGGCATCCACTCGAAAACACAGCTCCTCGACTTGGGGAGACTCACTAGGTACTCAGGGAGCTCTCGAGGCTCTCCCGAGAATCGCGGCCAGTACGAGAGGCAGCACCGCAACTTCTTGAATATACTCTCCATATTATCCAAAATGAATAGAGGGCACTGAACACAGCAGATATGTCATTCGAAGTCTAGAAAAACAAACAACCTTCGAGGGATAATACGACTTTCAGCAACAGAAAACGGCTGCAGGCAGCAACGAACGATAGCAGGAGGATGGGACGACGGACGGAGTGGTTACAAACGAGCCTACAAGCTTAAAACCTGATGCAAAAGACAAAAATCGCGTTCTTGGTTGCCTCGTGCGACTGCGAACACCTAAACCGGGCTATTGTAGCCTCGCTCGACTGCAAAAATGCGAAGATAACAATGGGGGAGCATCTGGGGTACGTCAAGGCACATCTACTGTTGATCACGAACGAAAAACGGGGAGGATTCGGTGTCTTGATTGGTCTCAGGTCTCAGAGGGGTTGCTGGGGAGCACGTGCACAAAAATGTGAATATCTCAGGAACGGCTGAGCGTATCGAATAGCGGCATACACTGCCAAGTAGCTTTGGCCTAGTACTACGCACAGTCCAAAATTCGAAAGAGCCGGTGGAGAAACGAAACAGATATGAGCCACAGAGTAGCGCCACCCTGTGTGAGCACGAAAAATGTAACAACTCGAGAACGATGCGCTCAAACGTCGAGTTCTCGATATCCTTCGGTAGGCCTCGTCGAGTAGAGTTGGCTCCCAAAAATTCAAGAGATTCGGCGCGTGGTTGGGCGAGATATGCGCAAAACACGAGAGGAGGGAGGATGACAACGGGGTGCCGGTGAACAACGGCTGAGAGCGGCGCTACGAAACGCAGGGAAACGATAGAGTGGAATGTGGAGAACGCGAAGAAAAAGTAACTGGGGGAATACGCACATCCAATCCCAAGATAATCCAAAATTCGCCCTACAAGGCCTTTCTCCAGTAAGTGGCCTATATCTCCGGAACGACAGCAGCGATGGCAACACAAAAAACACCGTTGGAAAGCTCTCTTCGAGTAGAGCTAGAATCCTGATTTGCGAGAGGGCCGGACGCGCCGTCGTCGAGATATCACGTGTGGAAAGACGACGGGAGGAGGAGCAGGGGAAAACCAAAAAAAAAAAGGTCAATATAGACCCCAGCTAGTGCAGTTTTGCCACACAGGTCCTCAGCACCACTGGCCGTCCAGGACGGCCGATGTGCACATGCAAGCGTGAGAAAGTAAATACCATACAACATTGTTGAGACTACGGTCGTCGAGACAATCCAGCCCCATGCCATAAAAAGAAAAAGAAAAGATCATTATGCCGATCGGGCGTCGTGACCTCAATATTCATAACTCGCCAAGACATAAGGTGAGGCTGAGACAAGCGGGGACTGAGGTCGGAGTGAGTCCCACTCCGCCTCTACAGAGAAAATGAAATATGCGTCAGACATATATATAAGTAGCTACCAGAGATGAAATAGAAATAAGAGACGAGAGCTCTGCTCGTCGCCCCGCATCGCTGTCCGATCCGTGAGGCTCGTAAACGCATACGAAAGTCTTCGGTATCTGTACCTCGCTGGTAGTGTCTGTTTACGAAACTGCTGCTTGTTTATCAGGTTATGAGCCCTGGTGCTCTGACCTACCAGCCGACGCACCATAGCGACACACAGGTCTACGAGGAGAAATCCGAGAGGTCCAGAGATGTCGGGCCAGGCTCCACCTGACAGATCGCCGATGAGGGTCGACACCCAGGAGGAACCCTCTACAGCGCCAGGGGGAGTGCCTGCATTAGCTCCAGCGCTGGCAGCCCCTACAATATCTATGATGGCGCCAACAACACCTGTGGCGATGACTTCGTCAGCGACAACGGTCCCATTGGGTTCGACAATGTTACCTGTACCGCCTGCCGCTGCAGCGCCCATGTCTACAACACCTGTTGGAACACCAACACCCACCATGATGACAGTCTTGGGGAAATGAAAAGAAAGGGAAACACCGAAGGAGAAAGAGAGGCTGGAAAAGATAGAGAAGCTGACGAATGATAATTGGTCGGTGTGGAAAAAGAAGATCGCTTCCACACTCCAAGCACATGACCTATACGAGGTCATGACTGGGAATGATGTAAGGCTGCCAGAAGAGTGGGCAGATGAGGTAAAAGCATGGAAGAAATGGGATTATCTCACACATGCAACGATCTTATCTAATCTCTCTAACGAGCAGACTATTCACGCCTGTCTCCCAGGCGAGGAGACTGCTGCCAACTTATGGAGAAACCTGCACATTGTGCATGAGACCTGTGGCCAACAATCTATTGCTGCGATATGACAGGATCTATATGGATACAAAGCCGACGATGATACAGACATTCCCACACATATTAATAAACTGCGTGATTACCAAAATCGCCTATACGAGATGGGTGACATAATCCCTGATCCCCAGTTTCAAGCAATCCTCGTGTCATCACTTCCCTCTTTGTGGGATAGCTATACATCGGGATTTATTGGTGGATCTCACTCTCAGGCGACTCATATCTCTATGCAGGAAATGATCTCCCTCATTCGTGTCGAGTGGGAGCACTGCTGTAGAGAAACAAAAGGGGACACCACTTACCGTGCCAAGGGTGCCAAGAAAAGGAAATGAAAGGGTATTACTACCCCTGGCCCCTGCAACACGTGCGGTCTCACTAACCATAAAATGTCCCAGTGCCATCACAAGAATAAACCGAAGTGCAGCTACTGTAACAAATTTGGTCACACTACATGTGAGTGTTGGACCTATCCAGATAACGACGAGAGGAGGCCAAAGCACCTGCGACCAGATAAAAAGGACCAAGATAAGAAGTGGTCTAAGAAAAGTACTGGAAAGTCCGAAAAGGCACATCGCATCGTTGAAGAGCAGGACTCCAGTAGTGATGTAGCGTTCACTTCTCTTGAAAGTGTATTAACAGAGTCTGATGAATCCGAGACTTATTCTGCTTATGAGTGGCTGGCTGATAGCGCTACTACATCACACATATGCGCCCAGAGGGATGCATTCATAATGTATGAACCACTCAAAAATAGAACAGTGTCCAGCATAGGGGATAACCCCATACCTGTGCTAGGAAGCAGAACAGTTACCGTACAAAGTGTAATAGATGGACAGACGGTTACTGTTCACTTGCGTGACACACTCCACGTGCTGTTGTCACCTAACAATCTATTTTCTATTGGTCACTTAGATGGACAAGGAGGCCGCTCCATATGTGGGGGAGGCTATATCCAACTACAAAGCACCTCTGGAAATATTATTGCCATAGGCAAATGACAAAATCATTTATATAAATTGAATTTTACTATGGCTACGAGGCAGGACCAGAGTCATCGTGCAATAAAGACACATTCATGGAAAACCTGGCATAAAAGATTTGGCCATATCAGGCTTAGTGGACTCCGGAAGCTTTTCTGAAAGCAACTCGTCACAGGCCTTGATGTCAATGACACATCATCAGATCTTGATTGCGATGCGTGCACTGCTGCTAAGCAAACACGTGAGCCACACCCACATGAAGCAACTCACCATGCTACAATGCCAGGAGAACTTATACATACTGACGTGTGGGGACCCACTCGAATGACATTGATACATGGATATTGATACTACGTTTCATTCATAGATGATGCGACAAGGTACACTATGACATACTAGAAAAATAAGAGTGATACACACAAATGTGTCAAAGAATATGTGAAAATGTTGGAAAGACAACACAATATATTAGTGAAATGCATCAGATGTGATAACAGGACAGAATATATCAATAGCACTCTCACAAACTGGTGCAAGGAACAAGGCATTGTACTAGAGCCCACTGCACCATATTCCCCACCACAAAACAGTGTCGCCGAAAGGTTCAATCGAACTGTAGTTGAGCTAGGACGTGCCATGATCATCACACAGAATCTGCCCGCATCCCTATGGTGCGAGGTGATCAGCCATGCGGTATACATATGCAACCGTGCATGGACATGTACATCCAAGGTGACACCCTATGAGGGCTGGCATAAACAAAGACCTGATGTATCACACCTCCGAGAATTTGGGGCACCAGTGTGGATCTTGGATGAGAGCCTGTCCACCTCGAAGCTACAAGCCAAATCCCACCCATTTCCATTCGTAGGTTTCCTAGATGGACCACATGCTGTTCAGTATTTTGATACTCAAACGAAACAAATAAAAACCTCAAGGAACTACAAGTTTCACCATAACAAGCCACCCGTGCCAGACTTGCAGCCCACAGGGGGAGGCAGAGAGAGCGAGCAGCAGAAGTCAAGTGACGAAAGGAACAGTTCAGGTTTAAAGATCTGACTGAAAAGGAAAAGTCAGGAACAACATGTTGAGCCCATGAGGCTGGATAAACAGGCTAAATCTGTACATGAATACAGTGATGCCACATTACCTAATCTAGACAACAGCTCAGAGATAGATGAGACTTCAGATAATTGTGATCTCTCGTCTGCAGAGCGCATCTACTTAGCATTTAATGAATCTATGTTAGGACAGGGTGACCCTAAGACCCTATGTGAAGCTAGAGAATCGCCCGACTGGCTGGAATGGGAAAAAGCCATACAGGCCGAGCTACAACAACTACGAGATAAGGGTACATGGGAACTGGTTGATCCACTGAAGGACCAGAAACCTGTATCCAACAAATGGGTATTTACCTGAAAATACAATAAAGAGGGAATACTCCAAAAATATAAAGCGAGATTAGTTGCTAAAGGATATTCTCAGGTACCAGGTATGGACTATAATGATACATACTCGCCCATGGTAAGATTAGAGACTATACGTCTTATCTTATCACTAGCCATTGCCCAGAATTGGGAGATCCAACAAATGGACGTCAAGGGGGCTTATCTAAATGGTAAATTAAAAGAAGAAATTTATATGGAACAGCCCAAAGGCTATGAAGATGAGACAGATCGTCTATGCCACCTAATTAAAACATTATATGGACTAAAGCAGTCCAGGCAAGAGTGGAACGAAGAATTTAATAGTCAACTACAGACTGTTGAGTTCAGTCATCTCTATGCCGATCCATGTGTCTATATCCGAAAGACAGAAAGCATGATCGAGATAATTACAGTATGGGTTGACGACCTAATACTCATAACTAATACTCTCGTGCTAATGGACAAGCTAAAAACACAATTACAAGGGACGTTCAAGATAACTGATCTTGGCAATCCAAGTAAAATTGTTGGGATCGAACTCTCGCATGACTGAGCCACAGGTACCATCACACTCACTCAGACAAAATATATTGAGGGATTGGTACAGAAATATGGCCTGGAGAATGCGAACACAGTAAAAACACTGCTCGACCCTGGAACAAAATTAACTAAGAGTACTTCCGCAGGAGAGAATCCCCAAAATAGCTATGCGACATTAATAGGGCACTTGATGTATGCCTCTGTCACAACATGACCCAATATTACATATGCTGTCAACTGGCTTGCGGCCTTTACTGCAAACCTGGATATGTGTCATTGGACAGTGGCTAAAAGAGTCCTAAGGTACCTAGCAGGTACCAAGGCTGCTGGGATAACATACCAAGCAAACCCATCAGCCAATGACTACAATGAGATAATTATGTATTCTGATGCCAACTTTGCTAATGATGAAGATTGTGTATCAATATCTGGCTACGTATCAATCCTTAATGAAGGAGTGGTCACGTGGTACTCCAAAAAGCAAAGCCATGTCGCCCTCTCTATGGCAGAGGCCAAGTACACTTCAATGGCAAATGCCACGCACGAAATAATATGGCTGAGGAACCTATTAAGTGAACTTGGATGTCTGCAGAAAGGAGCCACAGCACTCTATGGTGACAACCAGTTGGCACTTGCTATTGCTAAAAATGCACAGTACCACCAAAGATCGAAGCACTTTGATATGTGAAACCATTTTATTCACGATTGTGCAAAAAGAGAAATCATTGAACTAAAATATTGTCCTATGGCCGAAATGACAGCCGATATATTCACAAAAACCCTATGGAGGGATAAGCACGAATATCATTCAAATGCCATGGGCATGAATCTGGGTTGAGGGGGAGTGTTGAGACTATAGTCGTCGAGACAATCCAGCCCCATGCCATAAAAAGAAAAAGAAAAGATCATTATGCTGATTGGGCATCGTTGTGGGGAGCCTATACTCCCTGAGGCTACAGAGCTCCCTTAGTGGCCCTTCTCACTCTCAGTAGCCGCTCGCTCATGCATTATGACACTCCCTTGGCTAGAAACATCGCCGCGTATGCTAACATCACACCTTCTGTTCGTCCTCTGTCGACATATCCCCTCGGCGGCTATATCCACTCTACAAGCGCTGAGGCTGTTGCCCGCTTAGTAACGCCGCCTGCCGCATCCCAGACCCGTTGAAGAAATCGCTGCCTCCCCCCTACAATGTACACTCACTACCCAGGCACGTTGTCTGTACACTTTCCACTTTTACTTACCTTCATTTTTATGGACTTTACTTGTTTTATCTTCATCTATGTCACTGCCATGCATGGGGTTGTCTATGCGTCAGTCTTTATCTTTTCTCTTATTACTTTTGACATATGACAGATCCGAAATATTCCGATTTTACCTTAGAAACCACTGTCCTTATGCTACAAAAAGTCCGCTGTACATAGAAAAATAGGCACCCACCTTTTGGTGTCTTTTGTGTGTATCTGAGAGTCCCCAGAGTCGTCTTCTGAGTATCTTCGAGTCTTCAGAGTGTCCCCAGAGTTCCCCAGCTTCTGTCTTATCGTCTATTCGCTGTCCTCGAGTTTTCCCACACTAGAAAAATCGCCGCCAGATCTTAAATTCGGTCTCCCTGCGCCTACAAGAATTTCCCTATCATCTTCGAGAGTTCACAATCGCCGCCCTTCCAGCCCCAAGTCTCTGCATGCTTTCCCCCACCCAGGAAAAATCCCTTTCGCCAACCTAAGGCGGAATTTTCGAGTTCTTCATCACCAGCACTCCCCAGTCACTAAGAAAAATCCTTCTTCACCTTCTAGGTTCCTTTCCCCCCTCTCCTTCCGGCACAGCACCCCTTGGGACGAGCCTAGGTCTAACCTACAGCTTTCCCCACTTTCCCCTTGCGCTCTCACAAGAAGAGTTGCCCACATCATTTTGGAGCCCACCGCGAGGGGTCTGTAGATCTGGAAAGGAGATCTCTTCGACCTACCCGCCACCAAACAGAACTAGAAGAGCTCTTAGAGCCCTTCCATTGTCTTTCAATATCGTCTTCTGATCTTTTTGTCCCCGCTGCTAACACCCAAGATATCCCAGAGCTTAGTTCCCCAGATTCAGAGTTTTTCCCATCAGATCCCCTCCATCATCCAGAACCTGACTCGCCGTCATCAGTTGATATACCAGGTGCCTTTGATCTCGACGAGTCTTTTGCACCACCACCAGAACGCCAAGAATTATCGCCGCTCACCGATTTGTCGTCCTTGTCCTCTTCAACCACTTCTATTTTCGCTGCCGAACAGCTTCTCTTACCCCCATCTTCGTATATCACCTCTCAGAGTCTTATTCAGCCGCTTGTCCAACCCCCTCCACCGATACCACCCACAAATCTGCTTTTGCTTCGTAACCCCGTTCTACCTTCGTCGTCAATACCAATTATCATGTCCGGCACCACTAACCAGTGGGAAATGCCGCTCAGAGGCTCTAACAAGGCCCTGAAGTTCTCAGGAAAAACCGAGGATATCTGCGCCTATTTCGAGGATGTCGACCAGGTCTGCACTGACACAGGAATCGCCGTCGACAAAGTCAAAATCAAGTGGGCTATCCATTATGCCGACCAAAACGAGTCAGAGCTTTGGTCGTCCCTCGATTCCGCTGCAGGTGATGACTGGGAAGACTTTGTTAACAAGGTAACTAGCTTCTACCCCAGTGCTGATGTCAAAGGGCGTCAGTACACTAAAGCCAACCTTGAAACCCTCCTTCACCACCAAGTACAAAAGCCCATGTCATCCCTCAATGACCTCGGCAAATATGTCCGCGAATTTCGTCGTATCGTCGCCCTCATCAACAAAAAGAAGAAACTCCCTGACGACTACGTCAACGAGAAGTTCCTTGAAGGTTTCCCCCCTGGATTCCGTAACCGCCTTGCCACTTGCCTTCAACTCAAGGATTTAGATCATGGCATCGATGATCCATGGCCATTTGACAATGTCTACAAGCATGCGACCTACCTCTTAAGTGGAGCACGTCGAAACATTGCTCAGGTCGACAGCTCAGCCTTATTCCCCGAACCCCATTCCCAACCGACATCTCCGCCTACTATCCTGAAACGGGAATATGTCCAAGCCGCTGACCCTGGCTCAGGAAGCCGCCAGACTCAGTCTCAAGAACAACAATTTCGCCGCTCCTTCGATCCCCGCTGCTTCTTCTGTGGTGGCACTGATGGTCACAGGACTCCTGAGTGCGAACTGTGCCAGGAATATGTCCGCCAAGGGAAATGCATGCTCATTGGTGGTAGGGTCTTCATGAAAGATGGCTCTGACATTCCTAGATCCGCCGCAGGGCGGAATTTCAAGGAAAAGATCGACAACTTCTTGGCTCTTCGAGAGTCTATTATGGTGTCAGCTAATCTCGTCTCTATTCAGTCCCCAGGATCCACTTCTTCGTCTCGAGGGCGTGATACCCCTCCCCATCTTGTTAATACCATGTTCTTCGGTTCTAATGACACCACGGAGTTTCAGGTAGAAGTTCACCCTTCATCTTACCTCATCGACAAGGAGATCGAGGATAATGCTGACGAAGAAGACAAGCGCACCCTAGCCAGAGCCTATGCTCAGGTCGAGGAGCTTAAGAATGCCATCAAGAAGAAGAAGCCTGCTTGTTTCGACGGTGTAGAAATCCCTGCTCGTCGTCCTCGTAATGCCGCCGCTGTCAACCACCCTCTAGACAACAACTCTGCACCAACCTCAGCTTCGAACACTCAGCCGTCATCTAACATCCCTCAGACTAGACCTAATGCCGCCGAAGCGTCTAACCCCAAGCCTCAAACTAACTCTACCCCTCAGTTTCGTTACCAGAGTGGCTTCGACGAAGCTGCTGCCACTAAACGCCTCGTGTCCCAAGTCCTGGGTGCCAAGATCGAAATTTCGACACAAGATCTTCTCGCCGTCAGCCCAGAAATCCGCAAACAAATTAAAGAAATGGCTATGACAAAAAAGATCGCGATTGGTAGTCTCGAGACCGCATCAGAATTGTCTTCGTCGTCAACTTGGGCCTCATACGAACAATATCTCGTCAAGGACACAGAGGGGAAGTGTGTTGGCCTAGCCACCACTCCTCTTCGTGCAGTAGATGGAGTTTTAATGGATAAGCTTCGTGTCGAGTGTATTCTTGACAGCGGTTGCCAGGTAGTGGCCCTTAGGCGCGAGTTATGGGAGGCTCTGGGTTCCCCTCTTCGCTCTGACATGTGTATGACTTTGGAGGCCGCTAACCAATCAAAGGAGAGTACTCTAGGTGTAATAGAAAATG
Organism: Pisolithus marmoratus; assembly: GCA_024613145.1. Taxonomy (NCBI): domain Eukaryota; kingdom Fungi; phylum Basidiomycota; class Agaricomycetes; order Boletales; family Pisolithaceae; genus Pisolithus; species Pisolithus marmoratus. The sequence goes on along the minus strand of JANFAE010000237.1, from coordinate 41,164 downwards.
CCTCTCTGCGTATTGGGCCCGTCGAAGCCCATCTCCAGATCCAAGTCGTCAACAGAGCCCCATTCGACCTCCTCCTAGGCTGCCCATTTTTCTGCCTCCTCAGCAGCATTCTTCGAGACTTCCCAGATGGCGAGCAATCGTTAGAAATCCGTGACCCCAACTCAGGCCGCCAACTGTTAATCCCCACTCGTCCCCGTCATCACCTCTATCAGTACCCTCGATTCGTAAACCCAGAAGACGAGGCGGAGTATTTCGCTCGCCAAGAATGCTGCCGCCACTTGGATATGGGAGAACAGGGTTTTTAATGTCGGTCAATGACTCGCCAGAGTTTCGAGGAGACCAAGAGAATATAGTATCCGTGTGTTCCCTTTATGTTGCAGACTCTCCTTCTTCGACTTCAGATTTTATTTTACCTTCTTCCACAGACTCTAAACAAAACACCGCCGCGGCTTATTTATACGACTATATCACTGCCAGTACGCCTGTTATTGATCCTTTCGACTCGAGTTTCGTTTCTCCAAAAGATCCCTTTTTATTTTCTATGAGTACTACGATTTCTCCACTGACACTTTCAGTTCTACGGTCCTCTCTTCATTATGACCCGGTTTATCACATTTTAAAGTACAAACCTGTAGCGAAGAAGGTGAAACCTATCCCGGCTGTGATGCCTGTCGAGTTCAGAGTAGAGCGTTGGGAGATTGGTGACCCTCTCGCAGATCTCCCTGTATTACCATACCACCCTCCTCCTTTTGTTCCTGGATCCAGATTTACGGCGCAACGAGCAGAAGAGCTCGATCTCGATCCTGCCAAGTTCCTTTGGCCGGCGGAGTTACACCTCATTCGATGGCTCGTTCGTACCCACGAGGCAGCGTTTGCATGGGAAACCTCTGAATGAGGAACCTTTCGTGAAGATATGTTCCCCCCTCTGAAAATTCCGACACTGTCCCACAAGCCTTGGGTCGAACGAAATATCCCCATCCCACCCGCCATTTTTCGAGACGTTGTTAATATAATTAAAGAAAAGGTAGCCGCTGGTGTCTATGAACCATCGACCTCGTCCTACCAATCCAAATGGTTCTGCATCGTCAAGAAAGATGGAAAATCCCTTCGTTTAGTCCACGATTTGCAGCCACTAAACGCTGTCTCTATTCAGGATTCTGCAGTCCCCCCCTTCGTAGACTCGATCACAGAAGCCTTCGCCTGTCACTTGGTGTACAGTATCCTCGACTTAATGGTAGGGTACGACCACAGGACTATCCACGATGACTACCGTGACCTTACCACTTTCCAAACCCCCATCGGCACGCTTCGACTCACGAAACTCCCTATGGGTTACACAAACGCCATCCAGATTTTCCATGGGGACGTCTGCTGGATCTTGAAGGAAGAAATCCCCAAAGTCACCATCCCCTTCATCGACGACTGCCCCATTAAAGGGCCAAAATCACGCTACCAAAATGCCGACGGAACCTACGAGACGATACCTGAGAACCCTGGGATTCGCCGCTTCGTTTGGGAGCATCTCCAGAACACCAACCGTGTCCTTCATCGTCTTTGTCATGCTGGTGCTACCGTCTCTGCCAAGAAATGCGTTATTGCCGCTCTGTCTATCGTAGTCGTTGGGCATAAGGTATCGTATGAGGGGAGGATTCCAGATGAAGCCAAAGTTCAAAAGATTAAAGACTGGCCATACTGTGCTAATGTCACTGAAGTCAGGGGATTCCTAGGTCTTTGTTCGTACTGCCGCATCTTCATCAAAGACTTCGCCAGACATGTGCGTCCCCTCGTCGAACTGACCAAGAAAGACGTCCCTTTCAATTTCGGAGATGAACACCGCACAGCCATGGACTACCTTCATTCCGCCATCATCTCCTCCCCAGCCCTTCGATCTATCGATTATAATTCCGCCCAACCCGTCATCCTTGCCATTGACACCTCTAACATCGCCGTCAGATATATCCTCATGCAAGAAGGTGAAGATGGGAAGAGATACCCCGCTCGTTTCGGCTCCATTACTCTCAACGATCGTGAGCGGCGTTATAGCCAGGCAAAACTCGAACTCTTCAGTCTTTTTCGAGCCCTGCACAACGTGAGGCTTTATATATTTGGCGTGTGGAACTTGGTTGTGGAGGTGGACGCGAGGTATATCAAGGGAATGATTAATAACCCCGACCTGCAGCCCAATGCAACCGTCAATCGATGGATTGCTGGTATCCTCCTTTTCGACTTCAAACTCGTCCATGTACCTGCCCCTAAGCACGCTGCACCTGATGGACTGTCTAGGAGGCACAAAGCCGATGAAGACCCTGAGGTAGACGAAGAACACGAGGACTGGGTTGACGAATGCAGAGCTTTCGCAATAGAACTGGTGAATTGTCGAGAGCCGAGGACACTGTCGCTATGTCCTCCTGTTAAATCACTGCCATCCGTCTACCACTTATCCAGTTCCCTACCTCAGGATATCAGTATTTTTGCTGCCGTCGAAACGCTGCCAGATGACGCAGAAACAGAAATTCCACGATCCGAGAAAGCAAGGCAGAGAGATGAGAGGTTGGAAGTTGTGAGAGAATTTTTGGGGACGAAGAAACCGCCAGATGGAATAGGAGAGAGGGATTTGGAAAGCCTCGTGCAACTAGCGACAAGATATTTCGTCAAAGGCGGAGAATTGTGGAGGAAAGAACCACAAGGTCGACACCAACTCGTGGTTCGCCAGCCTAGATGTCTCAGCCTTATTCGTCAAGCCCACGACGAGTTGGGCCACAAGGGTATTTTCTCTACCCGCATCCGATTACTGATACGTTTTTGGTGGCCCATGCTAGAACAGGATGTTCGCTGGTACATCAAATCGTGTCACGAATGCCAAATTCACCGCCTCGACCGTATTCATATCCCCCCCATCATCGCTATCCCCGAACCCCTATTCTACAAAGCCTACATCGACACCTTCATAATGCCGAAGTCGAATGGCTATCGCTACGTCACTCAAGCCCGCTGCTCGCTCACTAGCTACCCAGAATGGGCAATGTTACGATCAGAGACTGGCAAATCCATCAGGAAGTTCCTCTTCAAGCAGATCCTGTGTCGTTGGGGAGCCATCGGGGAAATCGTTACTGACAATGGCGGACCTTATGTTCTAGCTCTCGACTGGCTCTCGAAGACATATGGCATTTGTCACATCAGCATCTCGCCTTATAATTCGCAAGCAAACAGAGTGGTAGAGCGGCAGCATTTTGACGTTAGAGAAGCGATGGTGAAGAGCTGCGAGGGAGAAGCGTCGAGGTGGTCAGAGGTCGCCCCATCGGTCTTCTGGGCAGAACGAGTCACCGTTCACAAAGCTATGGGCTTCTCTCCATACTATATGGCTCACGGTGTCCATCCTAGACTTCCTTTCGATTTCACCGAGGCAACCTTCCTCTCCCCTTTCGAGGCAGACTTTTACTCGACCACAGACCTCATCGCCAACCGTGCTCGACAACTTCAGAAGCGTCCAGAAGACCTGGCACTTGTCCATGAACGAGTCTTGAAAGCCCGCTTCACCTCTGCCAAAGACTTTGTATCCCATTTCGAACACACAATCCATGATTTCGACTTTGCTCCTGGTTCACTCGTCCTCGTCAGGAACTCTTGTATCGAGAAGGAGCTAGATCAAAAGACCAAACCCCGCTACTTAGGTCCCATGGTAGTGGTGCATCGTACTAAGGGTGGATCTTACCTCCTTGCAGAGCTCGACGGAGCTATTTCAAAATTCTGCTATGCCGCCTTCCATCTATTCCCTTATTATCCTTGCAACAAGTCTCGTATAGAGGTCACCCACTTAGTGGGCCTCGAAAACTCCGCCATCAATCAACTCGAAGACGACTCCCTTCCTGACCCAGAACTTGCTGGTGTCCTTAGGGATGAGTCAGATGAGTAACTCATACCCTATCTCACTGCAAGCATTTCACAATTTTTCATCCCAAAATATGCTGAAAAAATTGAAAAAAGAGATACTCTTTTATTTCAGCTGTTTTCAAAGAAAAAAGGTGAATATAATGTAATGTTTTCTTTGTCTTTTCTGCCAAAAAACATGAATTAATGGTAATGCCCATTAGGTTCTTCACTAATGGGTATTAGCATCAATCAATGTTTTTTAGTAAATCATGCAAAGAAAACAAAGTGTTATTATTGCCTTTTCTCTTTGAAAACATGTGTCAAAAAAGAGTATCTCTTTCTTCAATTTTTTCAGCATGTTTTCTCAAGAAAAATTGTGAAATGCTTGCAGTGTCTACCGTGTTTCTTTTCTTCTTTTCTTTCTTTCATTTTTTTTTGTTAACTTAACAGACAATCTTCTTATACGCAACCTTCGAAACAAAAGGCCGCCGTCAAAAGCAGAAATAAATATACCATCGAAATCAGTCTTTTCGTTCTCTCAACCTGTTTCGTAGACTTACTCACTGCCTCTCTTTAAAGAATACCACCAAGAATGTGTTACAAAGAAAGACAATAGAAACGCCACTCCTTCAGTTACCACTCGTTATTTCCTCTTTCTTCTTTTGTTTACGGGTACCTTACTTATCGCTGAATGTTCTACGCGCCCACAGACACTTTTCTTCTCACTATACCTGCATGAGCGGCAATGTTTTCATTTCAGCTCAGCCTTTGTACTCACGACCAGAAAACTGCCTACGAGACCGACACACGCCGCAATTCCTCTATGCTATGGCACAAACAATGGTACCGTCCTACGGACCCTCTATGTGGTACCTTTCCCGCCACTCCTTCAGAGACTGTAGCTGTCGCTTGTTACTGCGGATCGCCGCAGCCATAGTCCCCGCCTCGTTAGTTACCTGTGATATCCGTGAGTATAAATGACTCAGGGACTCCTCACTCCATGCGATCGAGTCCCCGAGAGCGGCAATCATTGTGTCCAACTCATCGAGCGCTCTTCGACTTCTTCTCTGCGCTCGTCATCTGCTCCTCGATGGCTGTGGGGAATCCTCTAACTCTTCCTCAGGCGGCGGCGACACGTGTGGGGATCCCTGCGGCGTGGTTAGGTCGATGTTGACCTCTTGTGACTTCACAATCGCCATCTCCACTTCTTGTTCCTCCAAAAGGCCGCTGGGACTGGCAAAGAAGGCCGATGCATCCTCGATCAGGTCCTCTGTGGTTCTTGGAGGTTCTGCGACGGCAGCGGGTGTGGGAGGAGCACTGGAGGGGAGGAATAATGGGACAGGCAGAGCTGGAAGGGGTGGAGGTGGTCCCGGAACAGTCGCTGGCGCAGAGGTTTCTTCATCTGGATTGATGAGAAGTCGGACTCGAGGTAGGGGCTTGCGGGTTGACGATGACGCTGGGGGTCTAGTGGGAATCGGAGGGGGAGCAGACACGGTCTTCGGTCTTTTGCTCGTCAAAGCAGCCGATGCCGGCGGACCTTCCTGGTTCTTGCGCTACGTGTTCTCATGAGCCTGCCGTCGCGTTTCAGTCAACCCGTGGCTCACCTTTCGACCTGTTTTATAGGCCTTGTCGCATTTTTTCTTCCCCTGGTGGCACCGCTCGCATGCCTGACCCTCGTCGCATACACACAAAATACCCAACTTCTTGCATAAACCGCATGGGTCTCCATCACCCTGCATAGCCTCGTCGTGTATCTGGGCAACGTCTCTTGAATCCTCGGTGGGTGGGGGTATGCCTTCGACGAGCGAAGGCTGCTCCTCCTCGGCTGCGTCGTCACTGGGTGGTATCTGGAAGGGAAGAGAGCGTTAGTCCAGAAGGTGGGATATAGCAGGTATGCCACGCACCTTCTCCTTGCCTTTCCCTTTCCCTGCGGCCTTTTCCACCTGTCTCTGGGAACGCTGAGTCCCTTCCCCATCTCCCTGGGTCGTCTTCGAAGGCTGCCTCTCCTTGCCCCTGCCCTTCAGTGCGCGTGGTGGAAATTGTTCCTGGAGTGCCGTCAGCCTCGCAAATGCCACCCCAATCGCGATTTGTGTTTCCTCGTCGTAGTCGGGCACGTCGGTGTTCATGTCCATCGCAAATTTGCACATCTGTTCAATTTCATCCTGGCGCCATCCGTTACTGCTGGGTTGCCTTCTAGGTTATGCAGGAGGACTCACTGACACCTCGTAAAAACGAGTCACCCACGCGCGTGTGACATCATCTTCGGCTGACGTGTCTGGAATCTGCCTCATGTGAGCTCCTAGCGTCTTCACGTTCGCCGCCCACATTCCTGGAATCATGGCTCTAACGACATTGGGCGCAAAGTATGGGATGGTCGACATGTTGTTTCTGCGTAGGGCGAGATCGGTTGCGGGTACGAGGGATGGTAGTGGTAGGACTTAGGGGAGAAAGAGTTGGAAGTGGCGTTTTGTTTGGTATGTTTTGGCGGCCTTTGTTGACGTGGAGCTTGTTGCCACAGCACGTGACCGAGAACCCCGTGCCTCTTCCGTTGATCCGTGCACAGCCACACCACGTGTATGACGTCATCCTGTTTCCGTCCTGATCGCTGTGTACCCCTGACCGAGGACGGTCAGCATTCGAAGACCCCAGGAGGTGTGGGGAGCCTATACTCCCTGAGGCTACAGAGCTCCCTTAGCGGCCCTTCTCACTCTCAGTAGCCGCTCGCTCACACATTACGACACTCCCTTGGCTAGAAACATCGCCGCGTATGCTAACGTCACACCTTCTGTTCGTCCTCTGTCGACATATCCCCTCGGCGGCTATATCCACTCTATAAGCGCCGAGGCTGTCGCCCGCTTAGTAACGCCGCCTGCCGCATCCCAGACCCATTGAAGAAATCGCCGCCTCCCCCCTACAATGTACACTCGCTACCCAGGCACGTTGTCTGTACACTTTCCACTTTTACTTACCTTCGTTTTTATGGACTTTACTTGTTTTATCTTCATCTATGTCGCTGCCGTGCATGGGGTTGTCTATGTGTTGGTCTTTATCTTTTCTCTTATTACTTTTGACATATGACAGATCCGAAATATTCCGATTTTACCTTAGAAACCACTGTCCTTACGCTACAAAAAGTCCGCTGTACATAGAAAAATAGGCACCCACCTTTTGGCATCTTTTGTGTGTATCTGAGAGTCCCCAGAGTCATCTTCTGAGTATCTTCGAGTCTTCAGAGTGTCCCCAGAGTTCCCCAGCTTCTGTCACTGCAAGCATTTCACAATTTTTCTTGCCAATATATGTTGAAAAAATGGAAAGAAGAGATACTCTTTTATTTGGGCTGTGTTCACATAAAAAATGCAAATATAATATTTTGTTTTCTTTGTCTTTTCTGTGCAAAAAAATGAACTGATGGTAGTGCTGAATAGCTTCTATGCTAATGGGTATTACCATCAATCAATGTTTTGTGGAAAGTCATGCAAAGAAAAGAAAATATTATTTTTGCCTTTTCTCTTTGAAAACAGCTGTCAAAAAAGAGTATCACTTTCCTCAATTTTTTCAGCATGTTTTCTGAAGAAAAATTGTGAAATGCTGGCAGTGTGTCTTATCGTCTATTCGCCGTCCTCGAGTTTTCCCATGCTAGAAAAATCGCCGCCAGATCTTAAATTCGGTCTCCCTGCACCTACAAGAATTTCCCTATCATCTTCGAGAGTTCACAATCGCTGCCCTTCCAGCCCCAAGTCTCTGCACGCTTTCCCCCACCCAGGAAAAATCCCTTTTGCCGACCTAAGGCGGAATTTTCGAGTTCTTCGTCACCAGCACTCCCCAGTCACTAAGAAAAATCCTTCTTCGCCTTCTAGGTTCCTTTCCCCCCTCTCCTTCCAGCACAGCACCCCTTGGGATGAGCCTAGGTCTAACCTACAGCTTTCCCCACTTTCCCCTTGCACTCTCACAAGAAGAGTTGCCCACATCGTGACCTCAATATTCATAACTTGCCAAGACATAAGGTGAGACTGAGACAAGTGGGGACTGAGGTCGGAGTGAGTCCCACTCTGCCTCTACAGAGAAAATGAAATATGCATCAGACATATATATAAGTAGCTACCAGAGATGAAATAGAAATAAGAGACAAGAGCTCTGCTTGTCGCCCCACATCGCTGTCCGATCTGTGAGGCTCGTAAACGCATACAAAAGTCTTCGGTATCCATACCTCGCTGGTAGTGTCTGTTTACAAAACCGCTGCTTGTTTATCAAACATGATCATGCTCAGTGCAGTGTGACCATCCTGGATGGCCATACATGTGAAAGAGAGCATGAGAAAAATAAGTGTACAAGGACCTCAGTGCCAGTGGCTGTCCCAGACACCCATGTGCAGTTTACCAGCATGAGAAATTTGGCTGGCCACCATGCATGACTGACTGTCCTGGATGGCCACACACATTGTACTAGAGCATGAGAAAACAATTGTACTAGGCCCTCAGTGCCAGTGGCTGTCTTGGACAGCCCCATGAACTTTACCATGACATGAAAATTTTCACATCACCAGGTGGCCTACCCACATGTACACAAGAGCATGAGAAAAATATTACCATACTTTGTCCTTGGGTGCCTGTAACAATCCCTGGTTGGCAATTGTACATAGGCCTTTGGATATTGGATATTGCAACAAGTCAATTGCAAATAATACCATAATATGTATGTAGCCGACCCTGACCCTGGAATAGCCTGGAAACCACAGCTCAGGGGTCATAATAGACAAAATGGAACCCTAGGCTAGGGTTAGGGTTTAAACTAGGGTTGGGAGATGCACCAGAGTCTCTGGTGCTGGGGGAAGAATATTAGATGATGACTCACATGTTAATGTGATGTCAAGACAAAAGGGGAAACTGCACTGTGGATCTAAGATCAGTAACTTTAACATTAACATGGAGATATGGCTGTGGACCCATACACAACAGACATTGAAATGGTGACTGTCATGGCCATGCCTCAATCACACTGTTACCATGCTCCTGTACCATTTCTGACTATCTACCCCACTTACACCTTCTGACCCATTCCTGACCAAGTCCAACGAATATTAAGTCCCAGACTGCTCAGCCAACTGAGATACATGTTCTTTACCATTGGCCATCAGGCCTGTCATGTGATCACTCTTGGCTCTTGTTAGGGGTACTTTCCATTTAAGGATGGCAGGGCCAAGGATCCACAGCATGGTCAAGCATTGTTTTTAGGTTTCAGATTTGCTGCTGATTGGCTGTTGATGAGCACTCCGTTCCGAGTACATGATCAACTTTCCATTTGTAGTTAATATCTTTGTCCCATCCCATTCCCCCACTGTCAGTATATCTTTCTGTTCTGAATCAGCCTTGCTGTGACCTATAGGTACCCATACAATATGGTCTTGTATCTTCAGTACAAATATCAACTAAGATACCTCCCTCCAAGTTTCCCTCTCTCTGAGTTCTGATACTTTCCTTGCCTCTGAAATATGAGGGCCGAGCTTGTACAATGGGGTGGTGCACAAGCCAAAGCCAATGCCCTCCTCTGTCTCTCTCTGCTTTGCTAGTCAGATACTCATTTAGCCCTTTCAGCCCTGCCCACTCTGCTCCACTAGCTGGAGATCTGTCAGCCAGCAGACTATCACATTGGTCCTGTGTCAGCCTAGCCCCTATCTTTTGGCCTTGCAGAAGGCCTGACTTTGACAGTGACTGCACTTAGAAGTGGCTGCATTGAATCCACATGCTCAGCAGCCATGCAACTTGTGACAGTATTGTGTTGTGGGTGTCTGGGATGCCCATCTCTGCACCACTAGTTGATGGGTGATGGATGAGAACATGCAGACATGACATCATATGATAAGTGGTCACAGCACATCAATGGACAGATACAATACAGGCAGCAACTGGCAGGGGTGCCCTAGATGCCCATGGGCCATTCTGAGTGGCTGCAACATGCAACATATCAGAATAGATGATTGTGTGTGGGGAGTCCAGGATGCCTGAATGTGGAAAGACACTCATTCTACAGCATACAAACATCAGTGGTAACAGGAGGTAAAAGTACAGGCATAGCTAATCAATCACTTGCAGGCCCCACCATATGTACAATTCCTCCCTCTAGAGATGCCCTGTCTGAAAGTTCCTTCTCCCCATGGAATTAACAGTGTGCCTGCGACCTGCTTGGCAGCCAGTTGTGTACTCCCTATTCTGTGCAGGCCTGCTGCTGACAGTTTGTGATTTGACACACCATGTGCAAGACATGTTGCATGAGGTATGAAGCGAGGACTCAAGGGGGGACTGCTGAGCAGAGGGTCTTGTATGACTGTATTGGCAGCATCGGCAACATCGGTGGTATTGGCAACATCGGCAGTATCAGCAGCATCAGTGGCATTGGCAGTGTTGGCAGTGTTGGCAACATTGGTGGCATTATTTGAGGAACTGCCTTTCAAAGTGAGTGCCGCCAAGGCATCCAGCTCATTGGGGTCTCTCTGCCAGTCCAGGTCATCCATCATCTGCTGGAAAATAGTATCATCATCTGGATTCCACACAGGCTGGGTAGCTGCAGGATGTGTGATATCATCTTGAGCAGCTGTAGGAATGGTGTGTGGTGCAGTGCAAGTTGAAGAAGCTGGGTGGAAGGGGTCTGACATTGGCATATGAGCAGGCATGGCAGGAATGAGAGTGGGGGAAGGGATGATGGTGGTAGCAGGCTGGTGATGCTTGCTTTTGTTCGTACCAGTATTGCTTTTTGTCTTCTTCAGTGGCTTCTGTGCACACCCAGCAGATGGAGGGGAGAATGGGTCTGCCCACTTAGTTGCAGGCTGTGGAGGGGTGACAGGCTGCTTCAGTGTCTTATTGCGAATCTTCTTTGAGCCTTCCTTGTTCCTTGGCAGCGGCTCATCAACTTCCATGGGGGCTGGCTCGCCCTTATATATGTCATCTGCCTCGGAGTCAGTGTTGGTCACTCCAGTGTTTTTGGCATTTCCAGTGAACAAGGCCCCTTGATGACACAAATTATTAGTCACATTTATTAAGATACAATCCAGTCCACTTACATGACTGCTCATCCATGCCTACAAAGGCCTTGTGCAGATTACCTTTGTCAAATGCAAAATGCAATGTTGTTGAGGAAGACATCAGGTGTGCTGCATGCAACTAGCTGGTAGAAGAGAACCTCCTTTTGTTGGGGATATCAGTATATCTGGCCATGCAGCTGTTCATCTTCCAAAGCCGACCAGAGGGTATCCTGTCAGATGGTATGAGAAATGAATGCAGTGGTCAAACACAGCACTTACTGCAATGATCATGACATTTGCACAAGCAAGATTCAGGCCTACCATGCCTACCAGAGACAAGATGAGCATGTGTGCTCCTGTATCACATGTGGATGACCAAAACTCATTAAGCACCAACTTGCACTTGATCAGACTGATCTTGCCATGTAGCTCTAATGCTGTGATGCCATGGAGTTTGAGCACCTAGTGAAATGGTCAAAAGGGGAATGTTGTTACATGAAGCATGGACTAGACCAATGATCTCTTACATCAATGATGGCAGCATTTGAACTTGGGAAAGCCGAAAAGATAATCACATGGTCAGGCTCCTTGGTAGCAATGGAGGTGGCAGTCTGTGACTCATATGGCCAAAGGGTCATGCCATCATCATCGACTTTGAGTGGTCAGGCATTGTTGGCAGTCAGATGATGGGCAATGATCTGTGCCAAGATGTCAAGTTTAGTGGAACACTTTTCACCTTTCCATTCTTGAAGGCTTGATGGTGTCATCCACATGTCATTGCCTGCACTTGGATTCATGTGCAGGTGGAGTAGGCCACGGCGAAATTCAATGTAAAAGTTCTGCAAGAAGAATATGCAGTCAGTCAAGCATCTGGGAATTGGGCACTGTGGATGCTGACACAGACAAGAGGAAAAATATTCATGGCAAGGTGAATGGGCATCCTGTTGCCCATACTCAAAAACCACTGTTGATATCAACAAGCCAGGAAAGGTGCATGCCACTGCATGGGCATCCAGGATGCCCATGCAAGCAGGCAGGGACATGAATCATGAAGCCTCTTTTGGCAGGCAGAACAATGCTGCATAACAATGCTGCATACCACATGGGCTTCCAGGATGCCCATGCATGCAGATGGGAAGGACTATGCCAAAGCTGCCTTTGGCATGCTGGAGCAGGGTGTTGTTACACCATCACTATAGTGTACAAAGAAAAGTATTTATGCACAGAACAGTTTGTGTCACTGATGGGCATCCCAGATGCCTACTGACAATGTATCCAATGAGGAAGCAATATTTACTTACCTTTCCAGCACTGGCAATGGCATTCAGAGAAGGGGAGTGTACCAGCTCATCAGTAATCTTTGCCAGCCATGCCATCTCCCATTCATGCAATTCAAGGAGCATGACATGCTCTTGATAAGGGGGTAAGCTGAAAATTTTCTTGCCATGGTGGTCAAGGGAATCCAGGGTCTGCCAGATGACATGCTTGCTGAAGACTTTGCACAGGAAAGGAACCCACTGTTGCAACACTGGGTGCATCGCAGTTGATTTGTCTAGAGCTGATGACTCTTCTCTGGCCAGTAGCCCTCTGAGCCAATCTTCAGAGGATTCTCATTCAGCTTGGCGATCCTTGGCCTGCACCCATGATGCCTCGCAGCTCATTTTATCAAACTTGGCCTTGTTCTTCAATGTCAGGATGCCCATGACACTACCCATTATCCATAGATCCTGTGTTAGGATCACATAAATTAAGTATATAAAGCTGACCTATCATGACCCGACATACCTGCAGGTGAGTCATGACTGGGGTCACTGACATCACAATCATTGTCGCTGACTGCTTGCAGAGTGCATGCACTGCTTGATGGAACTTGTTAAATTTGTGTGCCTTGTGTGCCTCATCAATGATAAGCCTGAGAAATTCATGACCGAATACTGTTCTCGGGGATAGATGGTGGTACACCAGTGCAGGTTTCAGCTTGTCTTTGACATGGTGCAAGAGGTCCAAAAATACTGACATGCCATCATCTCGAATTGCCTTGCAAAGGCATTGGCATTCAGCAAGTATGGATCATGATTTATCAGGGGGCTTACTGTGTCTGTTGCAAGAATGATTTGCTGATGGGGTTCTTGTCAGCTCTTTGCTTTGACTTGGGTCCACCAATCACATCACTTGTTGAGCTGTTGAAGGTAGGGCAGGATGTTGAAAGTACTTCGCTGGAGGAATTGTTTGATCTCACATTGCCACTGATGGTGCAGGGACACAGGGCATACAATGAGGAATGGCAGGTCTGGGATGTTTCCATCCTTGCCCTGCCATTTCAAATTAACTGTGATAAAGGTCACATTTACAGCATAGCATAGACAGTGAGAAACCAACACACACCAAATGAACCAGGGAATTTCTTGTGTGTTGCAAAGTGACTTTGGAACCAGGCAAGACATGCAATGAAGCCGATGACTTGAAAGGTCTTTCCAATGCTGACACCATCCATCAGTAGAACCGGTTTGGCCCAGAAAGCTTGTTGAAGCATGCAAAGGATGCTGACCAGTTGGTGCCATCGGGCATGCAATGGTTCGTGGCCACTGTCAGGATTCTTCAGCCAGCTCTCACCTTCATCAGTCCATGGCTCAATTGCTGCATCAGGATCAGTGTACATCTGGAACAATGGGATGGCCTTGGCTTCCTTCAAGCTGAGGTGAGCCCACAATTCATCCTCTGTGAGGTGACTGAGATCTTTGACTCCCTCTTTCCATGAAAAATCAATGCTATTGCCATCTGGCAGTTCAAGCATCCCATCATCAGGTTGTATATTCTCCAGTGCTGCCTGGACCAGCTGTTCAACCTCTTGGATTTCATGCTCTTTCACCAGTTTCTTTAATGCCTCCCAAAGTGCTTTGGGCAGTTCTGTGACAAATGTTAGTGCTGAGCCAACACATAAGAGTGGCCCACTTACATGCAATCTCACCAATTTTGCTGTCATCATTTTGTACTGCAGTGAGCATTGCCTCAATGCACTTCTTCTTCTCCTCAAGATTGGAAAGTGTGTCAGCATCCTGATAGCAGTGGAGTATCATCATAAGTGAACGGTGTAAAGACTGATTATAAAGGAGTGTGGGAGGAGACTAAAAGAGGCTCCTGTTGGAAGGGGGGTCCTAGTTTGACCCAGGAGGCTAGAGATGCCTGGTAGAGGTCAAAGAGTGTGGTGAAAAGACTGAAAACGTGCCCTAAAAGTCCCAACAATAGCTGAGATAACATCCAAGGAGTGACTGAGGGTGGAGAAATATTCTCTCAAGGCTCTGCATCTTTATTTCTGGCTTCCCCTCTCTGGTAATGTGGCTGTTCTCCTCCTCTAAGTAAGTACAGTGTACTGTAAGTAGTTGTTTGCTTACATAAGCCAACAATGCGTCCAAACACTAAGTAAAAAGATAAGGGAAATAAGAACAGAACAGATCTGTAAGGTAAAAACAGTGAAATAAAATAAAATACCTAGTAGGGAGACTTCCCTCCCTACAATGGATGTGGACAAGATAACTTTTGATGTCCCTGATGCTCAGATCCACTCCATTGGCTGTGAGAGCTGCAGCTGACAATGTTGGCTCCACCAAACAGATGTGAACATAATCACAACACACCTTGCCATTGAACATCAAGAGTAGCTTCCTTCTTTGCAATGTCCTTCGCCTCCTGGCCGAGAGCCTTACAGTATCGATGCCATGTGTTTACAAGTAGATGATCAATAAATGACTTGACTGCTGGGATGAGGAAGGTGGGATCTCCATCAGGATATGCATTGTTGCCAAACAGTTTGAATGTGAGAGCATTTGGAGCAAGAGTCAATGCCTGTGAGTCTTCCAGTGTCAGAAGCTGGATACTCACATCAAGTGGACTGGTGATGATGATAAGAATATCAGGATGCACCTTTTTTACTTTGAACCATTCAAGGGTATCATATGGACTGCACCTTACTTCAGCCAGTACCTCATCAATGATGCAATTGAGTTTCCATGCTGCACTCCAGTTTGCAGACACCCATCCATTCCATGCTGTGTGGCCCTGTGCATCATTGTCAGTGTAAGATCGCCTTGCATATGCCACTTGAGCCACTATGTTGGGTTGGGCCCATAAATTTCAGGCATAAGTCTTGACACTTTCAGCAATGGCAGTCAACCAACTAGACACATTTGGCATGGGAGTGTCAGGTGCAGCATTGGGGTCAGTGTGCCAGGGAATTCCAATGACCATAGTCAAATGCTGCCAAGTAGAAGATGTCCAAGGCAGACCCTCCGAGTTGCCAAGCAACAGTAAAGCTGCACTGATTGCCACAGAAGGCATCAAAATTAAATGCTGTCAAAGGTTTGATGATTATCCCAACAGTGGGAAGGGGAGATTGTCAAATGAAGATCAGGAAGTTTGCAATGGGATGGGGCTTTATATACCAGTGAAGTCGACCCAACAACCCTCAGCAATCATTGCAATCAACCTAAATGGGGTAGACAACGACAGGAAGACATACACTTGGGCATCACAGACACCCACACATGCACGAGGCACTCTGAGTAGGTAATGGCATTAAGTGATAATAACAATGGCATTATGTTCACAGGTGTCCTGGATGCCCTTGCTGCATAGGCATGCTCACTGGGTGAACCTCACTAAGACTTCTTGTAGTGCATTGCAGAACCTGCCCAGGATGCCTCCCAATAACCCACTGGTGGGTTATGCACCCACCTATGCTATGCTATGCTATGCTATGCTATGCTATGTGCATTTTTTTGGGCATCCTGGATGCCCATGCAGAGTTCATTGGTCACTAACCTTATCTTGGCCACAGGCCACAGGATGGGCATCATTGTATGAGCATGATCTATTCACATGATCAGAATCAATCAGGAGCTTTCACTGACTCAGCAGTAAGTTGGCACACTGATACCTGCTCAGCATTGTTCAGTGCAATTCAGCTACCTCATGGATTGTTAAATCTGCTGTAGGTGTAATTGTGTACAGCAGCTTGAGTCTCCTCCTCTGAACTCCCAGCTCTCTCCCCTCTGAGCCCTTCCAACAAGCTGAACCCAAAGCCCTCCAGCTTCTGTCCTCTGCTCAGCCTGCTGGAGATCCATTGGCCCATATAGCAGTGCTCTGCTGGGTGGCATTTCATTGGCCCATCCTATTTAGGCAACTCTGGCCTCTGAGAGCATCAGCTGGTGTTGAAAAAGGACCAAATCTGACAGGCAGTCACAAACTAGTGCTATGACAAGTTAATGCATGCAGGGGTCATCAACATGACCAATTCTGCACCTGGTAGTCACTGTTGGTGCTAATACTGTTGTATGGACAGCATAATTGGTCATTTCGGAGTTGCAGTGCAGTGGTCAGATTTAAGTCACCCATATCTCCACCGATTTTTGTGAATCACAGTGATCATGCCCTGCAACCTTGGATATGATGCTTAGGATGTACACTCATTGTCAAGTTTGGTTGTACCCTGAAGCTAGTTAGTTGATTTTCTCACAGGTCAGGGAGCTGAAGTAGGCGAGCCAATGTAGGGCCAACATGGGCTAGCATAGGGCCGATGCTACTAGGAGCAGGGCCGACAGACAGAGCAGGGCTGAAAGGGACCAAAAAACCAAAAGGAGTATGCAAGGGCCAGGATTACCCAATTAGAAAAGTCCAATGATAGGCTGACGTAATAGGGACTAGGCCAATGCAATACTCTGCAGGCTGATGGATCTCTGTGGAGCAGGGCAGGGCCAATGGACATCTGCTAGAGGAGCAGGGGGGACAGAAGAGGACATAGGGTTCAGCTCATGCACTGCCCCCTTGTATAAGCTTGGCATATTTCAGAGGCGAGCAAAGTATCAGAATTTAGAGGGAGGCTCAGTGTCAGAGTTGGGCCTTCTCCAAGGCTGAAAGAAATGGCCGAGGGTTGGGATTACCCAATTAGGTAAGTCCAATGATGGGCTGATGGAATAGGGACTAGGCCGACACAATAATCTGTGGGCCAATGAATCTCTGGCTAGCAGAGTGGAGTGGGGCAGGGCTGAAAGGGGCTGACAAATCTCTGACAAGTGGAGTGGAGGGACAGAAGAGGGTGTCAAATTCAGCTCATGCACTGCCCCCTTGTACAAGCTTGGCCCTTGTATTTCAGAGGCAAGTGAAGTATTGGGACTTAGTGGGAGACTCAGGGAGGTACTTTAGTTGATATTTGTACTGAAGAATACAAGACTTGTACTGTACAGTATTTATAGGCCACAGCAAAGCTGGGGTAGTACTCAGAAATTTTCACAACAGGACCTACTGTATTGCAGTGGGTGTCCTGGATGGTCAACCTCCCAAGTGAGCCCTCAGGATATGAGAAAACCATCAAGAATTAACTGGGTGATGTGCATTAAGACTCATCAAACTTGGTAGTACCAATATTGTTGTGGAAGTTGACCCATGTGGCAGTGGGCATCCTGGACACCCAACCAATGATGCAAGAGTGCAACTGTAGGAAATATTTTTGCTGTAGGCTTTTTGCTGCTGTGGGTGTCCAGGATGCCAGAGAACACTTAGAAAATCCACATTAGAGAGTGCTAGTAAGCACAAAATAATGATGTTCACAGCCTCCCCAACACTCACTGTTTGACCTCTGACACCCACTTAGTCATCCCTGACAATCCTGACCCATTGCCACCTGTGTCTGATACTAAGTGTCCATAACAAGTCCCATAAATACACATTAATAAATGCTGTGTCACATGACTGCAATGCGCTGCACTCATATGGGTGTCCAGGACACCCACATGCACCGTGTGTTTTTGATCATGTGACCACATAGTGGGCACTCATGCAGGCATCCAGGATGCCCATGTGCAGCATGGGTGACTGGTCATGTGACCACTCTGCTCCATGCCTGTGTGGGCATCCTGGATGCCCATGCTGCACACAGGCTAATTAATATAATTATATTAATATATACAATAATACCATACACAGCAATGAGTATACATATGTACTAATGTATTAGGGTACAAGCCGTGTATACTGCACTGCATGTATGGGCATCCTGGATGCCCATACCACACATAGGCTAATTAATATTAATACAATGATATTATACATGGCAATGTGTATACATGTGTATTAGAGTACATGGTCTGTATACAGCACTGCATGTATGGGCATCCAAGATGCCCGCATGTGCTGTGCATTGCTGGTCATGTGACCCAATGCCTCACTGCTAGTGGGGGTCCAGGACACCTGTGCCACAGTGGTGTCTCAGTCACATGACCAGTGACCCCCAGTGTGTGTGGGCGTCCCAGATGCCTGTACCATATGTTATGATGCCAATACATAAAATATAGAATAGGACCATGAAAAATGTCCCATAAAACCTAAACAAATCCATAATGGAAGCCCCAGTGTCAAAAACAGGAAATGGCTAGGGTTTTTTTCCCTAGGGAACCAGCAAAACAAGTCCCATAACACACTGCCTTCTGTGGGAAACATGGTCAGTCTTGAGCTGGAAGGTGGCTTGGCAAGTGGTGCATGTGTACATGCTGTGCAACAAGAGGAGGGATTGGAAGGTGGAAGAAGAGAAGCAAGAGGTGTATTCTCAGCCACATTCATCTTGGGTAAATTCAAACTCAGATACAATTCCTATCATCCCCATTTGGACATGGTCATTTGAAGGCCAGGCACCTCTATGTGGTGATGTTGTCTGGGGGGGTTATACTGAGTTAACATACATGTATGCTAATTCATGTGTACAGCATGCTAATGGGTGTGCACAGCCACTGGTCATGCCTGGGTGTGGGAAACAAGGCCTGGTCATGCCTACCATGAAAGGCAGGCATGACCAGTCATGGGAAAACTAAAAAGAAAAACTAACATACATGTATGCTAATTCATGTGCACAGCCACTGGTCATGCCTACCATAAAAGGAAGGCATGACCAGTCGTGGGAAAAAGTCATGCTTGGTGTGGGAAACAAGCCAAGGTTGACCTCTGGTCATGGGAAAAGAAAGAAATGTCACTAACATACATGTATGCTAACAGACTTGCACAGCCACTGGTCATGCCTGTGGGAAATGACACCCATGCAAAGTGGCTGAGCTGGTC
Organism: Pisolithus marmoratus; assembly: GCA_024613145.1. Taxonomy (NCBI): domain Eukaryota; kingdom Fungi; phylum Basidiomycota; class Agaricomycetes; order Boletales; family Pisolithaceae; genus Pisolithus; species Pisolithus marmoratus. Next base: position 22,176 of record JANFAE010000237.1, on the reverse strand, counting down.
ATGACCTGTGGCTGTCCAGTCATGCCTTCCTGTTATGGTAGGCATGACCAGTGGCTGTGTTGGTCATGACCTGTGGCTGTCCAGTCATGCCTTCCTGTTATGGTAGGCATGACCAGTGGCTGTGTTGGTCATGACCTGTGGCTGTCTGGTCATGACTTGTGGCTGTCCAGTCATGCCTTCCTGTTATGGTAGGCATGACCAGAGGCTGTGTTGGTCATGACCTGTGGCTGTCTGGTCATGCCTTGTGGCTGTCTAGTCATGCCTTCCTGTTATGGTAGGCATGACCAGTGGCTATGCTGGTCATGCCTTCCTGTTATGGAAGGCATGACCAGTCGTGGGAAAAAGTCATGCCTGGGTGTGGGAAACAAGGCCTGGTCATGGGAAAACCTAAGAAAACTAACATACATGTATGCTAAATGGACATGTACAGCCACTGGTCATGCCTACCATAACAGGAAGGCATGACCGGTCGTGGGAAAAAGTCATGCCTGGGTGTGGGAAACAAGGCCTGGTCATGGGAAAACCTAAGAAAACTAACATACACATATGCTAAATGGACATGCACAGCCACTGGTCATGCCTACCATAACAGGAAGGCATGACTGGTTGTGGGAAAAAGTCATGCCTGGGTGTGGGAAAACCAACACATGTGTATGCTAAACAGCATGGGAAAAAGTCATGCCTACCATAAAAGGCAGGCATGACCAGTCATGCCCTGGAAGGATGCCCCATCCTTCCTGGACCAGAAGGATAGGAAGGAGAAGGATAGAGTCATTTTCTGAGTGATTGAAGAGTCTGGGAGTCCCTAGCATTGAGTCTTTCAAGTTTTCCCCATGTCTCCAGTGTTGTCATTGAGTCTACCAGCTTCTTTGATATCAGAAAAATCACATACAGAGCCCCACATCTACAAGCCCATGGTCTGTTCTAGCATTAACAACCTATTCCTACAGAATTTTCCCCCACCAATTCTCTTTCACTTTTTGTGCATCCCTTTCCCTACTCAGCACCCCTTGGGATGGACCTAGGAATTCGTTCCTTCAGCCCCCTCTATTTTTCCCATACACTCTTCCCCAGAAGTAGTGTCCCACAGCATTAAGATTATTACATAGGTCACTACCAGCACAACTCATCCATCATTTGTGCCAACTAGTCACTACTTGCTAGTCACTAGTTGGTAGTTGGTAGTTGCTCATTACTACTTACTTGCTAGTTCTGCACTCCCCAGAATAAGCAACTGGTCACCTATTTTTTTCTCAGTGACAGCACAACTTGTCCACAGTTTGTGCCAATTAGTCACTTCTTCCTACTTGCTAGTCACTAGTTGCTAGTTGCTAGTTGTCAGTTACTAGTTACTTGCTAGTTCTGCTCTCCCCAGAAATAAGTGACCAGTTGCCTATTTTCTGCCACTCACTACTAGTCAGTAGTTCACTACTTCACCTTGTTGCCTGCATCTAGTCTCCACACTCCAAGTCAACTAGTCTCTACTGTCTACTCTTGCTAGCTCCCTCACCCCTCAGAATAAGCAACTGGTCACTTATTTTTGACAGTGGGGTGGCATGGGCAAACTCAAAGTTGTCTGTGAGAAAAAAAAGGTGGTCTGTGGGAAAGTCTGTGGGAAAATGTGGTGGACTGTGAGAAAGTCTGTGGGAAACTTTCCATATATGGAAGGAGTCTGTGCCAAAGTCTGCAGACTGTCTGCCACATATGGGCTGGCAGCCTGTGGGAAAATTGGTTGGTCTGTGGGAAAAAGTAGTGGACTGTGGGAAAGTCTGCAGACTACCTGCCATGTATGGGGTGGCAGTCTGTGGGAAAATTTAATGGACTGTGAGAAAGTCTGCAAAGTCTGTGGGAAAAACCAGTGGACTGTGAGAAAGTCTGCAGAGTCTGTGGGAAAGTTGCGTGGACTGTGGGAAAGTCTGTGGGAAAAAGTAGTGGACTGTGAGAAAGTCTGCAGACCATTGGGGAGTCTGTGGGAAAGTCTGCAGGAGTCTGTGGGAAAAATTTGGGTGGACTGTGGGAAAGTCTGCAGACCAGTCTGTGGACTCCAGGTGGAGTCTGGCATTAAGATTATTAGGTCACATGACCAGGCACCTGGGTGGTCACCTGGGTCATGTGACTGGGCACCTAGGTGGGCACCTGGGTCATGTGACTAGGCACTTGGGTGGGCACCTGGGTCATGTGACTGGGCACCTGGGTGGTCACCTGGGTCATGTGACCAGGCACCTGGGTGGGCACCTGGGTCATGTGACTGTGCACCTGGGTGGCACCTGGGTCATGTGATTGGACACCTGGGTGGGCACCTGGGTCATGTGACTGGGCACCTGGGTGGTCACCTGGGTCATGTGATTGGACACCCAGGTCATGTGACTGCTCATCTGGGTCATGTGACTCCACCAGCTGGGGTGGAAACCTGGGTCATGTGATTATGGGCACCTGGGGGAGTCACCTGGTTCTCCCATATATGGCATCAGGTCACCTGAGATTTCCATATTTGGGGACAATCCTACAAGCATTGCTGCAGGAATAATAGCAGAAGGCACATGTTGTCACTGTGTTTGGGGGGGTTTCTCTCACTCTCTGCCTCTTTTTTTTTTTGTCTGGGGGGTCACTCTTGTCTGTCTCTGTTACTGTGTGTGTGCAGTTGTCACTGTCACTGCTTTCCATACTCTGTCTGTCTCACTATGTTTGTGTCCCCAGTGTGTCTTGTCACTGTGTCACTCCTCACTTGGCATCTCTGTCTGTGGGGGGGTTGTCACTGTCACTCTGTCTGGGCCATCACTCTCTGCCTCTCTTTTTTTTGGCCTGGTGGGACCCTGTGCCTGTCACTGTGTGTGTGGGGGGTATCTCACTGTCACTCCATCTGGGAGGATTGACACTGCTCACTCTATGTCTGCATCTGTGTGGGTGGGGGGGTCCACTGTTGACTCTGTGGCTGTGTCTATGGTGCATTACACTTGTGTCTCTGTCTGTCACTGTGTATCTGTGGGTGGGGGTGGACTTCTGTGTTTGGCACTGCACACCTGGCAGGGTCAAACTTGCTGCTGTGTCTGTCACCTTTGAAGACTATTAGGCAGTCTGTGTGAAAGTCTGCAGATGGTAAAATTGATTATTCAGCTTGTGGTGTGATTGTTACAAAACCCACAGATGCACCTATGGTGCATTTGTGTATTTGTCAGTCATTGTGTTTGTGTGAATTCCCACCTTGACTTAGTTTAATTATATAACTTGTTAAATCATTAAAAAACCTGCAGATGCACCTATGGTGCATTTGTGTATTTGTTGGTCATGGTCTCAATCACACATGCACACATGGCACATGTGCAGGTTTTCATCCATACGGGTAGCCCATACCCAGGCATAACCCTGACTTATTTTAATTATGTCCCTTTAAATCTGTAGATGTGCTGCATACCCTGCAACTAGCCATTTGGTACAGTGAACATCCATTATATAATCAGACACCTCAGCTTCATACCAATATGGAGTTCATTTGTCTAGTACTGCTGCAACCACAATCATAAACTCTCCACAAAACCTAGCCTGCACTTAATTTCATCAAGTCCCTTTCAATACAACTCCTGGCTCCATCAACAATTTCTTTGCTAGAAACATATCAGAATAAGTGTCAAACTTATGAAAAATACATCAACTCACACATGCAATTCTCTACAGTGACTTTGATAACAGCTCCACAGAGCCTATCTATATCACCACTCTCAGCATGAAAAACTGCCTGGACAGCTTTGGAAATAGTGTTCTGCATATTGGAGATTTTGTATTCCTTCACAGACAATGACAAAGCCTGCTTCCATACATGTTGCCATGCTGCATTAAAAAATAAGAATGCTCAGCAACAAGTAAGCATCCTGCAAAGTAAGTAAATCATGTGCAGACAGTGACAAACCCCTACCAATGGCATGTTCAACTACTGATTGAACAGTTGGCAACTTTCCAAACAAAGTAACATCTTGGGGTAAAGGTGGCATAGGGATGTCAGCATCCACATCAAATTCTGACTAAGCATGTGTAGATATGTTGGCCTTTCAATGGGAAGATAATAATCCAACACCTACAAGCTAAAGAGCAGCATGGTCAACAATGAGTGGATAAGCAATGTAGCCAGTGGGGGCATGTCTACCTCCTGTCATAGAACAGGTTACATTGATGACACAATACACAAAGGAAATCAGACAATGCTGCAAAAAGCCATGAACTTACTCACATTCTGATATATGAGGTTTGATGAGGAAAGCCATCAACATCAGCAGGCATCTAGTGTAATGAAGCTTACAACCTAGAAGTAAAATCAAGTGAGTGAGGAAGTGAAGATCATCTGCACTCACAGCCTGTCATACCACCAATATCAACAGAGCAATGGAAGACATTTAGGAGAGTTCTGGCTAATCATGCCATCAAATCACTCACTTGCTGTCATCCCACCAACATGAAGAGTGCAAGTGAGGGCATTCAGCACACATCCAGCCCATCATGCCATCAAATCACTCACAAACTGTCATCCCACCAACATGAAGAGTGCAAGTGAGGGCATTCAGCACACATCCAGCCCATCATGCCATCAAATCACTCACATCCTGTCATCCCACCAACATGAAGAGTGCAAGTGAGGGCATTCAGCACACATCCAGCCCATCATGCCATCAAATCACTCACTCCCTGTCATCCCACCAACATGAAGAGTGCAAGTGAGGGCATTCAGCACACATCCAGCCCATCATGCCATCAAATCACTCACTCGCTGTCATCCCACCAACATGAAGAGTGCAAGTGAGGGCATTCAGCACACATCCAGCCCATCATGCCATCAAATCACTCACATACTGTCATCCCACCAACATGAAGAGTGCAAGTGAGGGCATTCAGCACACATCCAGCCCATCATGCCATCAAATCACTCACTCCCTGTCATCCCACCAACATGAAGAGTGCAAGTGAGGGCATTCAGCACACATCCAGCCCATCATGCCATCAAATCACTCACATACTGTCATCCCACCAACATGAAGAGTGCAAGTGAGGGCATTCAGCACACATCCAGCCCATCATGCCATCAAATCACTCACAAACTGTCATCCCACCAACATGAAGAGTGCAAGTGAGGGCATTCAGCACACATCCAGCCCATCATGCCATCAAATCACTCACTCGCTGTCATCCCACCAACATGAAGAGTGCAAGTGAGGGCATTCAGCACACATCCAGCCCATCATGCCATCAAATCACTCACATACTGTCATCCCACCAACATGAAGAGTGCAAGTGAGGGCATTCAGCACACATCCAGCCCATCATGCCATCAAATCACTCACAAACTGTCATCCCACCAACATGAAGAGTGCAAGTGAGGGCATTCAGCACACATCCAGCCCATCATGCCATCAAATCACTCACTCGCTGTCATCCCACCAACATGAAGAGTGCAAGTGAGGGCATTCAGCACACATCCAGCCCATCATGCCATCAAATCACTCACATACTGTCATCCCACCAACATGAAGAGTGCAAGTGAGGGCATTCAGCACACATCCAGCCCATCATGCCATCAAATCACTCACTCCCTGTCATCCCACCAACATGAAGAGTGCAAGTGAGGGCATTCAGCACACATCCAGCCCATCATGCCATCAAATCACTCACAAACTGTCATCCCACCAACATGAAGAGTGCAAGTGAGGGCATTCAGCACACATCCAGCCCATCATGCCATCAAATCACTCACTCGCTGTCATCCTACCAACATGAAGAGTGCAAGTGAGGGCATTCAGCACACATCCAGCCCATCATGCCATCAAATCACTCACTCCCTGTCATCCCACCAACATGAAGAGTGCAAGTGAGGGCATTCAGCACACATCCAGCCCATCATGCCATCAAATCACTCACTCGCTGTCATCCCACCAACATGAAGAGTGCAAGTGAGGGCATTCAGCACACATCCAGCCCATCATGCCATCAAATCACTCACTCCCTGTCATCCCACCAACATGAAGAGTGCAAGTGAGGGCATTCAGCACACATCCAGCCCATCATGCCATCAAATCACTCACTCGCTGTCATCCCACCAACATGAAGAGTGCAAGTGAGGGCATTCAGCACACATCCAGCCCATCATGCCATCAAATCACTCACATACTGTTATCCCACCATGAAGTAAGCCCATCCAGTGGATTTAGCAGATCACAAATTGACTCACATTCTGTCAACATATCCAAGTGAATCAACAACCCTCTTTAGTAGTAGTAATTGGTCATTCACCTCACAGTTTGGAAACCAGCTCAGCAGATCAGCTTCAAGGTGTTTCACATCCACCTGAAGCCTGTCCTTAAGGCCCAATGACATGTAGTGCCACAATGTCCTTTCACACTCATCAGTATCTGTTCCACCATTCATTTGCTTACTTACCTATTCACAGCATACTTAACACATATCCCAATACTTGACTGCTGTGTTGATATAAGCAGCCTTTGTAAGCCTTCTTCATTTAGAACATTTGCTGTGCACTCCATCAAAAGAGTGCAATCTCCATCCTCTTGATGCATCTCTGCCAAGCAGGAGTTCTTAGCAGTATTGTCTCCAAGTCAGGAAATACCCACTTTGGAGTGATACATATCCCTTAGGTGGAAACTTGCACATTTTAAGCTCATGCTTTACATGTCCCAGCCACTTGTCCAACAGCTCTCCTTGCTTCTCAGTAGCCCTTGCTTTAGCTTCTCCTATTGTCAAACCCCCATCCAGAAGCTCCCTGATAGCTGTGAGGTACAAGGCATCCACCTTTGTCACCAATACTATCACAGGAACTAAGTGTGGTGCTCAGTTATACACAACGACTGTGTCTGCTCAACATTCACCATGTCCTGTATCACACTCATTGAAGAATTTCTGTTCAGCAGCAGTTACTGTCCTGTGGGAGTCAGTCATGGGGATACAAAACCTAGAGTTATACATATTTCTTTAGTCTGCAGTCGCTCATAGTGTAGCTCTTACCAGATAGCATGGATGCGCTCATTCACTCGTGTTGTCACAGCATGGTCAGCCACAAACTGCTTCATCTGGTCAAATTGCTGTGTGGATCCTGCTTCAAAACCACAAGAATCATGGAATACAAAGCCTGGGTTGCTCTGAAACACAAGCTCATTCTGAATATCATGATAACCACGCTGGAAGTACTCAGTTTCAATATAAACTTCAGGTGCCATCACCCATGGCAACTTACTGCCAAAGCGCCCTGCACAATGTCACTCTCGATCTGAGAATCAAGTAGACAGGTATCACTGACCATATAGGACTATACCTTGTTTCCTTTCCCATCAAAAATCTCTGGCTTATCCGTAGAGTTGCAGACCCTTTGAAGGATGGTGGTTTTACCTGCATTTGCTCTTCCCATGACCAAAATTCGAAAGCGGTTTATCTTCTTCAAGTATTCATTCGCCATCTTAGAATCAAGACAGTAAGCAGGCCCAGAAGACGTAGTTTCTGCGATTCGACATATGGAGACAGTGAGGAATTCACATAATGCGGCAGTACTTGCCTTGGGGTGTGGCTTCAATCTGAGCAGGAACTGGACTCGCTGCACTGCCAGCAAGATTGCTAGCTATGATATTCCAATATCAAGCGCCTGATTTATCGGGGGCTAGAAATAATCATACCTGCAGCCGTAGTTTCTGTTGCAGCAGGAACTATATCACTTTCATCGCCTTGGTTGGCCCGATGAGAATCGCTGCCACTCGCTGGCGAGAGCGACTTTAACCACTTCTTGATACGACGACCAGGAGCCATGCAGAGCTAAACAATGATTCTATATCCTTGACAGTGTAGAACTTAAGGTGAGCGGAGGATCAGTGTGAAACCCCGTGACCGCAGAGACTCACGACGACTTGCAGCTTGATCGATATCAAAGATGCCTGTCTCCCCATTTCCCACGGAACAAGGTGGAGTCCTAATGTCGCATGGCCCTTACGTAAGGAGGGCGTCGAGGGCAGATATGGGTGGCAAGTGCTCACATGAATGTAGACAATACCTAATAAGATAAGTTTAAGATTAAGGTTGGGTGGGTCAGGCTGAGATCGAAAACCACATGGTTTTTGGTGCGCCCAAAAGGCAATTCTCGTGGCCAGACCCGAGTTGCGACGACCCGCAAAGGCATAAGACCGAGGGGAGGCGCGCGCCTAGGGGGGTTCCCACGGGCGAAGCCCGTTAATATATAAGACGAGCGTCGAGCTGGTAAGATAGGAACGTGAATAGATTAGCTGAACATGCTAATGTGTAGTGATAGAGATGAGACCTATTCGAGTTTTCTCCTTCCTTCACATGGCAGAATGTAGACAGCCACCCACTGGGTGACCCACATCCTGAAGTTGCTGACTGCTGCGACCTTCGGCCTCCCAAAAAGTCTACACAGCCAACATTGGGCCCTTATAAACAATCACCTATAACGTATACCAATGCAGCTTGGATTCCATTCGTGCGGAACGAATCCCGTTTCGCATTAGAACCTAACTCTCTATCCATGAACTCATGTATATATCTGTGCTAGATAGGCTACAGTAGTAAGTATTCAATGAAGAAAACGAGGAGAAAAAGAGGACGGAAGACAAATCCCAAATATACATAGCGATAGTGATACGTCGCCGTCAGTCCTGGGAAGAATTGGGTATCCATATGGCGGGGAGAGAGGGGAGGTAAGGAGCGGAGTATGTGATCTATCAATACAGTTCCAATATGACAACGCTGAGTAACCAAAGATTTTTTGATGAAGTGCTTCGTGAGAGAAGTGAGAGGGGTAATAAATGAAAGACAGCGTTAGACATCCAACGAGCTTCACCGCGAGGAGGGAGCATCGGGTGTATGTCTAGCCGTATTCACGTCGAGTGTTAGTTCAGGGAAGGCCGGCAGCGTGATATCATTGAAATCTATAGGAACGTCCGTGGCAGCAGCAGCGGTGGGAAGTGAGTCCTTCGAGATCGATCCCCCCGATGTTGTCGCCGAATAAGGCTGCTTCTTCTCGTGGAGGTTCGGGTTCCCGAGGTCGCCGATAGAGAGGTTGGTAGAGAGAGAAGCGAAAGAGCCCCGTTGGTATCGGTGCGTTGCGTGATAAAGACGGGCATCCCCGGGCGACTATTGTACGACATATCTTGCTTCGATCTGGTCCGACAAAAAGGTTGTAAGATGTCAACACTATGGGAAACTGATCCAGCAAAACGTACCCAGTGCCCCATGTACCACTGGACATAGTGCCGGTCGAAATCCCAACCTTCTTCGCGAACGAGGTATACGCAAGCCGGTAGTTCCTCCTCGCCTCATCAGCAAACCCAAAGAACGAGAAGAAGATAAAGATAAATGCGCAAGCGACACTGCCATCTGATGGTTTACGTGCCAAACGACCGAAGGGTATTGAGCTACACGCGAAAAGTCGTAGTGGGTGTTCGCCCAGCTGATCCACGACTGGATGGGTGAGATTGTCACGTTGAGGTAAATGATGTAGGCGCCAATGGGGATCGTGCCAAGAACTTCGATCGCCGCGAGACCCATGAGACGGAAGTATCGACTGGAGCTCACGTTGCGGTTTGCGGACAAAAGTTCCTTGAACTGGGCCCTGCGAAGAGCCAGCTCTCGGATGGTACACACTACAAGAGACGCCCGTCAGCAGCTGAAAAGTAACGTAACGTGCGACGAGTAACATACAGCAGTAAACGGCAGATACGACGCCAATCGCAACCGGCCAGCACCATACCAGTGCATATGCAGGGGGCGTGTTATACGTGGCTGGATAGCAGCCAATTTCCTCGAGGATGTTGAATCGGTGTCCCTGAACGATGTAATCTACACCGTTCATCATTGTCAGCGCTCGCTGATATCTCCTCTTATCATATGCACTCACGAAGAATCATTTCCAAGACGGGAATACCGAGACCGATAGCAAGATCTCCTAAAACATCGCGCAGTTTCTCAGCACGAGTCTTGGTAACCGCATCGACCGATACGATATGGTAAAGACGTCGGTTGATGCAGAGGGATGCTGCAGGGAGGGCCACCGTTGCTCCGATCATAAACTTGGAGGCTAATTTCCCCGGTAAGCAACAGCCCGATACGACGAAGGAAGAACGATCCTGGACTCACAGATATCACACCATACGGGAGCCACATTGAGAACATTTGAATTCCAAATCACCGAATTGATAAACAGGTTCAGGCACTGTAAGCCTGTCCATATCATGTAGCATCAGCAAACTCGCACATTACTATTTTCATACTATTTGGCACTATTTATGTACTATTTGCACTATTTGCACCAAAATAGTTAAAATAGTCCAATTAGTAGATTCATTTGCTAATTTACTATTTTTTGGACTATTTTCAACTATTTCAACTATTCCTGGACTATTTTTTGGACTTATTTTGACTATTTCTGGACCATTTCTACTATTTCAACTTGTTGTCAATCATAGCATCATTAGCACTTATTTTCACTATTCCAGCTTTTTGTTCACCCCACAGGTAACAAAATGAAATGCAGTGCATTCATTATAAGGTGCAGTGCCAAACAAACAAGTGTCCTAAAATGAATGTGACAAGTGACTCCAACACATTGACATGGAAAAGGACAATTAATCAAAAGACCTGATTAATCAAAGGATTGTAGTTGCTACTGATGAGCAAGGTGGGGGAGGGAAGTGAAGAGCACATGCAAATATAACAGAAAAACACTGCTGAATGCAAGATCCAAAAGGTGGGGTCCTATCAACTAGCTGTCAGTAGTGTATATAAAAAATGGTATGACTTACAGAGATTAGTGATTAACAAGGCAGCAGTATCTTTCTCCTTGGATTGAACAGTCCCTTCCTCTGAGATCACCTGCTCACTGCCCGGTGTGAGGATGGTTGCTCCCACAAGGATTTCACAGAGTGTGGCATCATCATGCTTAGCAATTGCATCAGCATATTGCCTGGTACAAGAGCTGCAATTCTGCTTGGAGAACATCAAAGCAGTTGATGATTCCTTTCCAGTTGCCTTGTTCATCTTGAGAGGCATTTTGGCCTTTCCAGGGGCAACCATAACATTGAGATCCAGCATACCCTCATTGTACAGGGTGAGAGTATGGTGCAACTAAAGAAAATGTGTTAGCTGATCGTTTAGGATTAAAATGTAGTACATACCACTGTGCAGGTAAGGGCTAGCACACCTTTAATGCCTTTCTTTTCAGATCCTCAAAAATCAGTTTTAGCATGTTAGGAGAAGCACAGGTCTGTATATGTGCATGGCCAAGGAGGTATAATATGAAGTATGATCAGAAAATGGTCAAGGGTCCAGGGTTTCTTGGTCTGAATATAAAATGCCAACTTGTCCAACAGCTTAGAACACTTTGACTGGACTTCAGGGGGAGATGGCACAGCAGAATTTAAATCTGAAACCAGAAAGTGAGAGATGACAGTAATTGCAGTGGATCCAAAGTTGCTGTGCCACTGACAGTCATTGAGATGCCTGTCCAAGGAGGCATGAGTCAAGCAAAAAGGAAGATAATATTTTGAACAATACAATGGTGAACATTGGCATCCCAGGGTGAATCTCATCTAAATTCAGGAAATCTGGGAAAGTAGCTGTGATAATGGTTTGGAGTGACTGCACAAGTTTATCATCTGAGATCATCCAAGGGTCAGCTAAGCTTCCAGCCCATATGAGGAGAGCAGGCATGATTATTTTCAACCATACCCTGTCCTCCATCAGCACAGAGGGCAGATTTTTCTGACAATGATGCTTGCTGGCCTTGCCCCTGGTCATCATTGAAGATGCTTGTCCCAATTCTTGGTCCATGTCCTTCATGACCTTCACTTTCTTTTCATTGTTGGTCTGTGATTCCAAGAGTATCAATATACATTTCAAAGAAATGAAAAAACATACCATCTTGACACACAAATCCTTAGCAGGCCCCATACAAAACTGCAACTCATGATCCTCATATCCATCATTGAAGTCTTCAACCTCAGACAATGTGACATAACCATCATCATCATGATCTGATTGCTTGTGCTTCAAACCAGTCTGTGCCTCTTCATAGATGGGCTGATTGAATTCATTATCACTCTCTGCATTGTAATCCATGCCCATGGCCACCTAGAAGTAATACAGAAGGCAGCCATCAAATCACATCATGTGAAATACCCTGAAATTTTCATGACCTACAACTCTGATGTGGGAGACTGGTTGGTCCTCTAATTCTTCTGCATCCATATAGTAGGTTGGCACCAATGTCTTTCTCTGATTGGAGGTGTTGAGAATGACTGATCCTACTTGACAGTGTAGTACATACCTCCAGGCCTGGGTTGGAGCTGAGAAGGTAGTACTGCCAGTCATCAAGGAAGGGATGGCAGAGATTGGGGGAGGACATATTCCATTAGATCATGGCATCTTCTCAATTGAGACATGATTAGCCCAATGCCAGAGTTTGTCCATGGTATTTGGACCCTCCTGGGCACTAAGAGCATTCCAGGTGAGGTTCAGCCAAAACAAGGTTGATTCAGTTAGTAGCAACATCTCATATCAAACAGTTGAAAACAAGAACTGACATTGGCTGGGAGACTTCATTGGTTCCACATGTCTCTGCTGCACCTGCCAACATGTTAAGGTCAGTGACTGCACCTTCCCTTCTCAATGGGCAGGCTACTCTCCCACCCCATGGCTTGCTTGAATAGTCCACAATGGCAGCACCAGTTGCTTGGTGAGTGTCAACTTCCATAGGGTCCACATCTGTATCAGCAAAGTCTGAATAGTGTTATCAGTGTCTGTGATGTAAAGATGGATGATAAAGGAGTGTGGGAGGAGACTAGAGAGTCTCCTGTTGGAAGGGGGTCCTAGTTCAACCCAGGAGGCTTGAGTTGCCTGGTAGAGGGAGTCAAAGAGTATGGTGAAAGACTGAAAAACATGCCCTAAAGCACAAGAGAGACTCAAGAAAGCATTTATAGAACATCAAGGGAGCAGGAATAACATTCTGAGCCTGAGGGCTCAGAATTCCATCTATCTCATCTGTGGTGGTACATCTATTATTTTTCTAAGTATGTACAGTGCTCTCAAAGTGGTCGCATGGGCTTACATAAGCCAAATGCATGCAAACATGAAGTAAAAAAAACAAAAGAAAGAAGAGAAAACAAATCAGTAAGTAAAAACAGTGAAATAAAAGAAATATCCTAGTAGGGAGGATATTCTCCCTACAGTGATCAAATGAGATATTGAATTATCCTCACCTTCAACATGAGGTTGGACAGCTATATCCCCATGTTTCCCTCAAAGGCTGACAGGCACTCATCTTGGTTTAACTGACTTCCCTTTAGTAGCATCTTGGATTGCCTGTCTGGCCTCCATTGCAACAGGAGGACTGGTTCCTTGGCCAATATCTACCGTCATATTGTCAGTGTCTGCAGGCTCACAACATAAGTAACTTTACCTTCAACATGAGGTTGGACAGGTATATTTGTAGGTCTTCCTCTACTGACAGGCACCTGTCTGGGTCTGACTGGCCTAGCTTTAGCAGTGTCTTCAGTAAGCTGTCTGACCTCCATGGTGGCCTCCATCTTGCTGACTTGGATGTGAGCCTGCTGTACAGCAGCTGCCTGAGCATCAATGATACCCTGCATGTGCAGGTCATCTGCCTTCTTCTGGGCTGATTTATGCTGCTTGGTCTGCAATTTGAGAACAATCCTACCTGGATGCAAGTTGGCATTCTTTTGTCATGGATGATTGGTGTTAGAAGGAGCAGACATGATACTTCACATGAGATGGGAGATGAAGACAATGCAGGGTGAGTTTGAACCTGTCAACTTTATGCAAGTCAATTTTTCTTGCAAACAAATGGACAAAGTTCTGCCTAATTTTCTGACTGTTTACCAATTATGCAGGGTCCTCAAGCATGTTCATTTGCTATCAGAATGCCACCATGCAGAAGCAGTGCTCAAAATCCTTGACAGACAAATTTTAGTGGCTCTACACCTCCCTTGTGATGTGCCAGGCTGCAACCATTGGTTCAAAAACCAGTCAGGACTTACTCAGCACAGATGCAACCATTTGCACCTCAACCATTCCCAGGGGTCTCCCAGTTATTCTGAACAGGACCAAGGTTCAAATGCTATACCTCCAGCAGCTGACCACACTGCAGATGATGGTCTTCAAGATGACCATTCACATGACTTCAACCATGGCACAACATCAGACCAGGACCTTGATGGAATGATTGCAGAGTTCATTGGCCCTGGCCACAAGATTTATCATGATGATCATAGGGGTCTTAATGGTAAGCCTACATACACATGATTCCATGTACCTCCACTCATACATTTTATCATAGCATGAAAATGTGATTCCCAGGGTCATTTTCTACCAGATGGTGCTCTGCCACCATCCTGTGTGCAGGTGTCACCAGATGATTGGTTCCCATACTGCAACTGGTGAGAGTTTGAACTTGCCAAATTCCTCTTCAAGCATTGTAGGGAGAGAGTACTCCCTAGTAGGATGTTGAGTGGTAAGAGAGTGGTAGAGGGTTTGTTTGATTTTTCTAAGGGGCTTGATCCCCATTTTGTACCTTGGGTTGGGACTTAGGTGTGAGGCAAGTGGCTGATTAGTAAGTGAAGTTGGACTTGGACTCAAGTTGGTAGCAGTTAAAAAACAATCACCACTATTGAGGCTGGAGAGCACAGGCTGGTGCAACCAGTCTGTGACAGTCTCTTCTGTTTTCTGCCTTTGAGAGTGAAGTCAGGACAGCTCTAGGGGAGCCCTGGAGTGGTGGGGATTGAGGAGTTATTGTTGGGTTTTGCAGCTGAGTGTTTCTGTTCTTTTCATTTCATTTTCTCTACTAGTTCTTCTCTCTAGCAGGGTCCCTATTGGTCAAACTACCCTTCAGACCCCTTTTCCCCAGCCATTTATTAGTGATCTCTACAGTGTGCAGAAATGCTGGCCAGCCAAATTGACACATTGCTTGAAATCTGGGCCACATCCTTGATTGAGTTAGGTGGCAATCCACTATTTGCCAACCACATGGATCTCTATCATGTGATTGACAGCATGTCTCACACTGCAAGCATTTCACAATTTTTCTTCAGAAAACATGCTGAAAAAATTGAAGAAAGTGATACTCTTTTTTGACAGGTGTTTTCAAAGAGAAAAGGTGAAAATAATATTTTCTTTTCTTTGCATGACTTTCCACAAAACATTGATTGATGGTAATACCCATTGATGTAGAAGCTAATCAGTACTACCATCAATTCATGTTTTGGCACAGAAAAGACAAAGAAAACAAAATATTATTTTTGCATTTTTTCTGTGAACACACCCCAAATAAAAGAGTATCTCTTCTTTCAATTTTTTCATTCCAAAATATGCTGAAAAAATTGAAAAAAGAGATACTCTTTTATTTCAGCTGTTTTCAAAGAAAAAAGGTGAATATAATGTAATGTTTTCTTTGTCTTTTCTGCCAAAAAACATGAATTAATGGTAATGCCCATTAGGTTCTTCACTAATGGGTATTAGCATCAATCAATGTTTTTTAGTAAATCATGCAAAGAAAACAAAGCATTATTATTGCCTTTTCTCTTTGAAAACATGTGTCAAAAAAGAGTATCTCTTTCTTCAATTTTTTCAGCATGTTCTCTCAAGAAAAATTGTGAAATGCTTGCAGTGTCTGTTGGCACAGTCAAGTGGGAAAACTTCAAAATTGCTTACAAGTGCAAGCACCAGGATGGACAGAATGCAGATGAACAAGATGAACTGATCAAACTGGCTGGACTGGGTGGTCAGGATGGTCAGGATGAACCTGATGCCCCTTGGATGTTTGATGTTTATGATGTATGGTATTGAGACCCATGTCAAGTTATCCACAACCTCCTCGGATGCACCAACATCAAGGATGAAATGGACTTTGTACCATACCAGGAGTTCAATGCCACAAATAAGCAGAGGCATTGGGAGGATTTTATGTCAGGTGACTGGGCTTGGGAAGAAGCAGTGTGTACTGGGTTTTTTGGTGTAGGTCCTACTTACCCCATACTCCCAGGACAAGATTATCAGCATTAACTCATTGACTGCTGGAGCAACATTGGTTCCCATTATCCTTGGCAGTGACAAGACCACTGTTTCCATTGCAACTGGGCAAACAGATTACTACCTGCTCTATCTTTCTATTGGAAATGTGCACAACACCACCCATCATGTGCACTGTGATGCAGTAGTGCTCATTGGATTTCTTGCAATGCCAAAAAGTAAGTGCTTTAAGTTCTATTACTCTGTGTTATTGCTGATAGGCTGATAGCATGTAGGGAGAATGTCAATACACCAGCATTCCACAAATTTAAGAAACAACTTTTTCATTCATCACTGGCATGCATTCTCCACTCACTCTGTGCTGCAATGACAGTTCCAGAAACAGTACTATTTGGCAACCAGTACTACCACTGCATCATCTATTCATTCACAGCTTACATAGCTGACTATGAAGAGCAGGTTCTCTTGTCATGCATCATGCATGGTTGGTGCCTGAAATGTCTCCCACATCAGATGGACCTTGATTGGGATGCACTACAGTGTTGTTGTGAACATACAGAACTGATCATCAAAGTGTTAGACCTTCAGACACTCTGGGACAAGTTTCAGTTTTACTATGTGAATAAATTTGCTGACCATCATGCATTCAAAATTGCATCCTAGCCACCAGTTATGACATGCAAAGTCTGACTCACTGAACATATTGCTGTGCATTTCCTGCCCCTCCACCAACTCAATCTACAGGACACAGTTCAAACAACACTCTACAACAAGATGAATGGTATGTACCTTCCACCAACATGCCTCCCAGAGACAAACAAGCAATAGACCACAGCAAAACCAAAGGTGAAGGAAATGGAGTTGTGAACCATGGTGATGGAACTGGTAATGCTCACACTGCAATTGGAGGGCCCCCTGGCAGTACATTTTTCCATCCATCTGCATGTTTTAAACATTGTTATTTATTTGTAATTTGCTATGTGCTGATGTAGGCAAAGAAGAGAGAAGTGCTGGGGATGGGTAGAGATGACCTGAAGGGGAGAACTTCCAGAGGGGCTTCTATAGCCTGGTGAGAGATACTGTCTGAGGACATCTGAGGCTGTCTGAGGCTGTCTAAACACAGAGAAAGGCCACTCTTGACCTTCTCAAACTCAAACTCAAAACTTGAACTTGAACTTGTGCTGTTACTTTGATGTAGAAGAAAAGTAAGTACAGGCTAGGTATTAAAAATTGCTGACTAAGCAATAAAACCTCGCACTAAGGTAATAAACATATAAAAAAAACTGGAAAGCAAGAATATAAGAAACAAAGAATAAAAATAAAATCCCTTGGTAGGGAAAACCCATTCCCTACACTGATAGTCATTGGGTCACAAATGTTAGAAATGGATACTCTGCCCTTCCCATCCTTCCATGTCCCCTCTGCAGGCACAGTAATGACTTTTGTCATTTACTTCATTCTATCACTCATTTTCTGGGGCATTCACATTGGCATGTGGTATTTGCAGCATGCAGTAGCAGCCTTGATGAAATACATCTTTTAAATCACATCTTGACTATAGGGACTTTTTTTTTGGACTATTTTGACTATTTTGACTATGGCAGCAGTGTTTACTTTTGTGACTTTGATAAATAGTGCAACAAGTGTGAAAAGTGTGAAAAAGCTGTAAGTAGTGCAAAATAGTATTAAAATAGTATTAAAATAGTAGAGAT
Organism: Pisolithus marmoratus; assembly: GCA_024613145.1. Classification (NCBI taxonomy): domain Eukaryota; kingdom Fungi; phylum Basidiomycota; class Agaricomycetes; order Boletales; family Pisolithaceae; genus Pisolithus; species Pisolithus marmoratus. Next base: position 4,426 of record JANFAE010000237.1, on the reverse strand, counting down.
AGCATTTTGCAGATTTGCTGATGTACAGACACATTCCCATGTTCCAGGCTGCAGATACACATATGAGTTGAGAACTACTTGATGACCAAAACCATGAAAAATATGAACCCTCAAGATGCCATGGAAGTGGAATTGCACAAAGTATGAATCCGATGAAAGCACATGCAGAGAAAAACCAATTGGGAGCTTTGCTCATTCTTCTGTACAACACAGTTGCAGAGAGAGAGAGGCTTAGAGGAGAGAACTGGGATGTGCAATGGATACTATGGTCGATGTGCTAGCAATTTGACCTGGGCTGGCACTGGATGAGGACAGGAATGGGTAGAGCATCTGACAGTGGGTGGGCCACAACTTGAACAGAGATGACCATTTTGCTATTAAAGCATCTAGCTCCACCTGTGAATGAATTTGGACCTTCCCTTGTATTCATGAAAGGTGATGATACAAAAGTGCAAATGTCATTCACTTGAAACAGTCCAACATGCATAGTGACCAACAGCCCAAGCCACTTGCATGGTTTCTAGCTTCTCTTCAAGAACAGGTAAATAAAGTTTTGCAGGGAAATGCAGATACACAGCATAAGGGTCAGTGCTGGCAATGGTCAATGGGCACTGTTGCTGGACTGCAAAGAGCCAAGATCCCTCAGATTCATAGATAAACTTGATACTTCCTGGCACAGGTGATAGCAACTGATTGCCCTGAGGATAGAATATGATGAGTGAATTCCCAATGTGAGTGGATGATTGGCAATAATAAACCCCTGGCAAGTGTTTGAGCTGAGCATGCATCACAGCTTTGTGTTGTCTGATGAGGGCATGTAAGTCTTCAGGAATGTTTGTTGCCTTCAAGGTGGGGATGCCAACCTTGTCACCATCATTGTTGACATTGTCTGGGGTATGGTATGCACAATTGAGGAGGACTTTGCATTCATGAATTATGGGTGGGCAGTCTGATTGTGACATCCAGCCTTGAAGCTTTGCACCCTTGAGAAAAGACTGGAGCATAGATGTTTCCAGTTCCCCTGAAAAGAGTTTGTTAGTATATTACACATTATGGAGAATATGAACTCACCAGATTTATGATTGCTGGGGAGATGCTGGAGGACTCCAATAAGATGTTTGAATGGGAATGTCCACCATGAATGGATGGGTCCAAATAGCAGGAGATAGTCATAAACATGAAAGGCAGCATGGTGGTTTGGGCATAGGTTGAAAGTTGGGTAGAACTGTTTCAGGTTCTTCACATAGCTAGCAATGTTCTGGCAATAAGCAGATGCCTGCTTGACAGTCATAGTCCATGCACATGCAAGATGGATAGCAGAAACTAGAGACATCATATGATCAAGGGTAGGCTTTAGCCCAGCCTCAGGATTTGCCCAAAGGCTGATAAGAGCAATGGGAATATATATGGTAATGAGTGATCACCACTCATCAGCTTTGATCACACCTGCAGAAGTGTCTCCAAAATTCTTCAGCACTGACCCAAGCCAAGATGGGACCACAGTAGTATGGATAACACTTCTAATCCTCTTGAGGGCCTGCTTTGAGCTGCAGTCATGAATGTCCATATTAGTGTCCACAACCAGCAGTTGTTGAGTGTGCTAGATATGAATTAGTGGCAGATCTGTAGGTAGAATGCTCCCTTACCCATTGGACAAGTGACTTAGCATAGTCTACTTTGAACAGCCTGGTCTTCTTTTCAGGTACACAACCCAGTGAATGGCAGACATAATGCAGTGAGGACTTGTTTTTGTGTACCAGGGAGTCTTGAAGTTTCTCCAATGATGCAGTGACCTGGACAGCATCACCTGGTACCTGGGCAACCAGGAGCACATGGATTGCAGACACTTGGCCCACCTCCTTAGTGGTCATGTAGAGACTAGGAGTGACATCCAGATCCAGAGTCTCAAAGTTATAATGGAAGGTGGGAAGTGTTGATTGAGTGGGCAATGTAGTTTCCATAGTAAGATTGAGCAACATTCACATGTGGTGCTGTACAAGACCTTCTAGGAGACAATGCATAGAGTCAACTACAAGCTGACAAGCTGGATCCCAGTATGGAAGCTGCCAAAGCTCAGTGTAGCATACACCATACTGCTTGAACAGCCTTTCATGCTCAGCAGATGTAGGGGCATCCCTCCATTGCTCTGCATAACAGCATAGCTTGTCCTTGTCTCAAAGTACCCAGTTCTCAAAGTTGACATGACCATAGTTAAGCTTGTAATAACAACTGCATGTGGCACAAAAGAAATGACTCCCTGTTCCAGCAAGAGCAGCAAGGTGGTAAGCAGCAGGAAGATCACAAACAACAAGTGCTATGGTGCTACATGTGACATGGCCATTCTGATGATTTGTGGTACTTGAATACTGGACTCCCACTCCTATGACACTGCAAGGTCAGCTATGAGGGGGCAAATATAGTGGTTCAGGCTCTCCAAGGATGGTTGTTTTGGTCCTGGAATTATGCCTGCAAGATACATATTTTCTGGTTTATACCTAACATCCAGGGGTAAGTTGAGACATGCCATGGAGATGATACCAGATGATGTGCTCATCCCATGCTGTGTCATGCCTTCAGGGTTGAAAAAATCAACATGCAAGGCAAATGCAAAATGTTCCTTGTCACCTCAATCAATAAAAAGTTTTCCAGTTTTGGGGCCACCAAATGCATGCAGGAACTGGGCTTCAAACAGGTTATTGACAAATCATGGTGGTGGCAAAGAAAGGGATTGTGTGAGGTCATTGCATGCCTGATCCATCATCATCTCAATTTCCTTTCTTCCTAATAAGTTGGTGAGGTAGTCATTGAAGTCATGGTAAGAATACATCTTCTTTGGCTGCCACTTGCCATTGGGTAAAATGTCCAAGAGTTCTTCACTGCATATGGTCTCTGGCATTAAGTGATTTGTACACTGTGCAGGATAGCACAGTGTCACAAACCCAGGAACATAGGTCAGCTGGTATGTACAATGGCAATTACAGACTGCATATGGAACTACCTTTGAGGTAAGACTGAACTTTGACAAGGCACTCTGCATAGTTGATGGAATCTGTCTCAGAACATTCTCATGTGAGATGCTGAGAGTCCCATCATTGCACTGAAATATGAGGTAGAGGAGTAGTGAAAGGGCATTCATGATGAAGTTGCCACCCCATTTGGCCACACCCATGATTACACTGCACATGATGCCAATAAGAGTTGTGACCTGTGTGACAACATCCATGTGTTCAACTGGCAGGTGATGCTGGTTGTCTAAATGACCTTGTGGTCAGCATAACTCTACTAGTATAAACAGAACTTACCAATTTTGAATAAGACCAGGTCTGTCAAGAAGCTTTCCAAGGGCTCATGTAACCTCAGCTGCTCCTCAAGCTTGTCTAGGTCAGTGATAATGTCTTTCTTGTGAGAGTTAACCAAGTCATGATTGCACTTAACTCCCTCTGTGGCACAGCACAGGAGCTCAAGCTCTTGCCTGATGGTGGAAGGTATGCACTCATCGGAATTGTCCAACAAAAGGCAGAAACACCACTGACTGTGAGCCTCAACATCGGAAAGGACTTCAAGTGCCTTCACCATACATTGATGATGGTCCTTCAGAAGTCTGTGCCCAGCTATGATGGAGGTGGATGGATGGGAGCTGCTCTGGGACACAGTCCAGGCCTCACTGGGTGGTCAAGTGCTGGATGATGTATCATGGGCGATCAATGGGTATGCTGATGGAGCATCATGTAACTGGAGATGGCTGAGGCTATCAGTGATGTCAGATATTTGGAGGGTAGCAAGTAAGCCAGCCTAATAATATGCTTTCTGGACTTGACCTGGAGTCTGCCTGCAACCTGCAACCTCCCATATATGGAAGTTGCATGCAGGCAACTTCCTTATTAGGAAGTTTCTCACATGCAACCTCCCATATAGGGAAGTTTCTCACATGCAACCTCCCATTTTCCCATGTGCAACTCAAATTTCCCATGTGCAACCTCAACTTTCCCATGTGCAACCAACCAATAAGTGACCAGTCACCTATTTTCTGAGCAATGATGGAGACCAAGGTTGCACTCACCTTCCAAAAAAGGAAGTTGCATGCATGCAACCTCCATGCTGGGCACTAGGTGAGGGTGAGTGCAACCCATCACCAAGGAAATAGGCAACTGGTCACTTATTATTTCCAAGTGATGATGGAGACTGAGGTTGCACTCACCTTCCAAAAAAGGAAGTTGCATGCATGCAACCTCCATGCTGGGCACTAGGTGAGGGTGAGTGCAACCCATCACCAAGGAAATAGGCAACTGGTCACTTATTATTTCCAAGTGATGATGGAGACTGAGGTTGCACTCACCTTCCAAAAAAGGAAGTTGCATGCATGCAACCTTCTTGCTGGGCACAGGTGAATGCAACCTATCATCAAGGAAATAGGTGACTGGTCGCT